>JXSR01S011180.1:22104-34864 GCA_000969725.1 Ophiothrix spiculata
AGATAGATGAAATGCCCATGAATGGTAAGTACAATCCAGTTTCTGCTCTCAAGCAAACTTTGTATGATATCAGGATCCTGCGAGACATAGAGCAGGTTTGCAGTACACAGATAGATGAAATGCCCATGAATGGTAAGTACAATCCAGTTTTTGCTCTCAAGCAAACTTTGTATGATATCAGGATCCTGCGAGACATAGAGCAGTATTACAGTACACAGATAGATGAAATGCCCATGAATGGTAAGTACAATCCAGTTTCTGCTCTCAAGCAAACTTTGTATGATATCAGGATCCTGCGAGACATAAAGCAGTATTACAGTCCACAGATAGATGAAATGCCCGTGAATGGTAAGCAAATAGTGATTTTAAAAAACGTTGCTTTGTCAACTCATGGCACAAGGCGCATCTCACATTCCTCCACCAAACACAGCTCAATTGAGAATAGCTTTACTGATTTTTCAAAGAAATCGGTGCTAGCTGCCATTTTGGTTTGCCCGCCTTGTGAACCCTATGGCATGGTGGCTATCTTGGATTATCGCTTATGGAGGGAAGTTAAGTCTGTGGCATTTTACTGCTGCATGCCACACTTAAAGACTTTATAAAATAGTAGAATTGGTGTACCCAGCTCTGAGCAAGTTGCAATAGACATTGCTGAAAACACAGATTCTTTTGAAAAAAGAAAATACAAGCTACTTATACATCAAGTGAAGTCACAATATCTGCCTAGCTTTCCCAGAGTCACAATAACTGTGTTGCATGGGCGACAACAAAGTGATGGAGAGCACAGATTCTCCTTTTTAAACTCTTTGATTTCAACAAGGATTGTATCAGCATTTTGCTTTAGTGTGTGTAGATATGTTATTATCAAACAGGCATATTATCTGTAACCACTAAAATTGCAGACTACTAAGTGCTGATGAGGGGAAAATTGGACACAATGTTGTGCATAGATGTGGGAATGATACTAACAGACCATACGGCTGTTTCAAAAGTGTGAAACGGACAGACCATATGTGACCCGTCATATCGAAAAGGGTCCCAAAATGAAAATTGATTTTTGGTCTCATCTGAAAGATTTTATTTTAAGCTTTAAAATGACACCTTGCTTTTGGTTATTGGATGTTCGATTGCAAAGTTACACCCAAATTGGAAAAAGGCATCGGGCTGATTCAGAAAACTATAGTTCTGAGAAAATCAAATTTAAAGTTTCTGTACTGGTAAAACTTGAATTGAGAAAGGATTTTTATTTCGGTTTTTAAAACATCTGTCTTATGTTTTGGATGTTGGAACCTGATTAATATGATAGAATACACTTCAAATGTACCGTTTCTGGTGAAATTAGAAATTCAACCATTGACGTGATTTTTGACTATGCTCAGCTTCAATGGCCCGTATCATTTACAATGCCGACCTTAAGGTACCTTTCGCTATGACAGGTCACATATTATAGGAGTTGCATGTTTTTGAGGTAGTACGTATATGTGTGCATATGAGTGGATCATGTGCATATTTTGCTTTAGGGATTAGTCACACATAGTGAGCTACAACATACACCTTACGTAAAATGTTTTGGCCATACGTTTACTTGTATTTCTATGGTCAAAACAGTACATGGTGATGTTGGGCTCTATACCAAACCAATAAACTGAAGTGGAATAAACAATTTTCAGATATGCAATTTTGTTTCGGCTTATAAAAACTCATTTTCTTTTGCCTTTTTTTTCAGTTGCTGATTTAATTTAGAGTGATTTCAGTGGACCAATGCTTCATGTCATCAAACAGCATCGGTGTCATATCTGAAGTAGTTAAGTGCTTGGCTTTATTATTTACTGACCAAGAACAAATTACCATCGAGGACTGCGAGAAACAATTTTATTAAACATCCAAACAATGTATGTGTTTATCCAATTTGACTTTAATACCAACCTGAGATGAGTGTCCCCTGTTGTTTCAAGTGTACCAAGCAGCTAAATAATATAACCATAACACTCTGTACCTGCTTGCATATACATCTTTTTATTGCATCTGATGCTTGACTGCAAAATGGAAGGGCCTTCCGATTATCATTTGATGGCAAGAAAGTCGTATCTACAAAGGCTGCCATGTGGTGTATTTATCTAACACTTTTGTCACTAGAATCCAAAAGATTCCTCACCTGAAGAACCATTTTACTTAACAAAAACATACAGAACCACCTTGCAGGAGCCATAGGTGCAACAGGTTTCTGAAAATGGGCCAGAAATATGTGTTTTCATGCTTTATTCGACCAATAAAAAATTGTTTGTCTCAAAGCTCTGTAGCTCCAACAAACCTACTGTGGAATGCATTTTTTTTTTAAATCCTTTTCTGAATTTGGAAAAGTCATAAAGTATCCTTTATGGTAGGATGTGTTGAGATGCCTTTTAGAAGAATGGCCGTCACAAAAGGAGAGGACTCTATTCCAAATGGGTAAAATTAAGATAATAATAGGAGAGGGCATACTTTGGTTTGGGTAAAACCCAGGAAACACAAATGATGTTTAGTCGAGTGTGCAATGTCAGCCATACCTCAAAAAGGCTTATTGACATAAAACAAATAATTCTTATTCAAAATTGTTTCATTGCCTATGTCTAAACTTGAAAGTTGTAGTATAGTATTTTCGAAGCATTGACATAAGGGTTAAAGCTACTAATAATCTGTTCACCCCAATCATTCGAACTTTCAGTATTGTGCTAGTGGACGCCACCATATAATGATTGCATAAGTAGGCGTACGTGTGTTCTTTCCAAAAAGATCCATCCCTGATTAAATTTAAAAGTAGTGTACAGTACATGCACATGATTCCCATCGTATACACACACTCTAAATACAGTTCAGTGCATGTACACCTGAGTTTAACGAAGCAAGAACAACACTTATGCCACAATGATCTTGGGCAGTGCTAAAGTTCCGAGTTTCTTCCCATACTTTTTTTTTCAGAAAAAAATAATAAAATGGCGAATAAAATAGTCAACTTTTAAGTTAATGTGCACAATTTTATTAATGCACGCAGAAGCTTTGAGACAAAGAATTTATTTTATTTGGCCTGATGCGCTTTTAAACTGTAGTTAATGCTCAAAGGACAACTTCAAATTCTTGCTCATCATGACATGAAAGTTTTTAATGTTAGGGTTTTGTAGTATAGTGTTTAGATGCAGTTTTCTACTCATCAAAATCTTGTAAGACTGAAGTTATATTTATTTTGTAATCCCTTTGTAATCAGGGATGTCAATTTCATTTAAAATGTAAGTTTCCTGCAAGTTTGTTCACCAAAACGGAACATGATAAGGATAGGGTGTCGTACTATGGATATTAAAGGATACGCATTCATAAGAAGCCATCGAAGCCCTATTTCAAATCATGTCAGTGAAAATTGAATCAATGTTATTGTTTCAGAAGTGTAGAGTATGAAGAGTTATTTCATTCCATGTTTTTGCCACATCATATTATCGGAATGGAGTAAGGTGGCTTCTTATGATCAGGATAAGGCTAATGAAACTTGATTATTAGTTTCCCGTCACATTTTTTCCCAAAAAATATGAGGTCATAATTTCATTATTCTGGAAAAATTCATTATTGTCAAAACTTTCATTTACATGGGTATTACCTATATTGTTAATAAAAGACAGTCTTAAAACAGGTATTAATGCTTACATCATCATTACAGACATTTTGCAACAGATTGAGAAAGGATTTGAATTTGTTTTTATGAAAAGCAATTTGCAATTTTTACAATCAATAGAAACATGAGGTAATCCTTTAATTTTCATTATTTACCACATCCTCTACCCTTACCACTAAAAAATACTGCTCATTATGATCAGCACGGGATGTCAGACATTTTGAGAGTTTCAATTTTCAGATTATTGACTTTTTTATGAAAATAATGAAAGTTTTGGTAAAATTAAAAAGGTTATGAGGGGGGGTGACGGGAAACTAATAATCAAGTTTCATTGGCCGTAAAGGTTACCATCTGTTTATGGACTTTAAATTTGATACGTCTTTTTTTAACATAAATGCAATTTATGCCATTAAAAGTGTCTTTAGTTTATTGGAACAATGTAGGACTCTAATAATGTTTTCAAGGTTTTGTCAATCCATTGCTTGACTTTGATCGACAAGTAGTCTTTTGATATGATTATGTGCGGGAGGAACGCACCACGTAGAGTCGCAATGCCCACAGATGAAAATCAAGGGCCTTTATATATCTTATGATTTATATCATTGGGTAAGTGACCGCTTCATAACTCAACCGGTAACTGACCGCTTAGAACTGGTAGTTCAGGCCAGTTACCCGCGTTCAAAAAGATAGAAACCAGCCAGAACTGCTAGTTCTGGGGGTCAACCGCAGGTTGAGATTTGAAGTGCTTCCTAAGGCCTCGTATCCATTGGCTGTACCCATATTCCGTGTGCCCTTGTCTCGTTTACTATTGTTTATAATTGTGCGACGCAACACAGACAATAAACTTCGTTCTGCTTGGTGATCATATCAGTGGCCTGTGTACGGCAGATATTCCTATTACCTGGTGCTCACCAAGTATGAACATGTTGATTGTTGGTGCTGCCAGGTCATAGGAATCATCTGCCGTACATAGGCCACTGATATGATCACTAAGCAGAACAAAGTTTATTGTCTGTGTTGCGCCGCACAATTAAAACAATAGTAAATGAGACAAGGGCACACGGAATATGGGTACAGTCAATGGATACAAGGCCTAAAAGTGGTGTGGAGTATGCTATCTGCCATAATGTCAATACGGCATGTGTATATCTTATATATGCTGCCATGTAACACAAAAAATGTAGCCAGTTAATTTTTTTTTTTGCTTTTAGTATTTGTTTCTTGTCATTTTACATTTTCTCGTAAAATTGTAGTTGGATTGTGTTTTTATGAGATGTATTCTGTGAGGAGGGTTAATAAAATGCCATTATGTACATAACAATTGTTCTCTTAATTTTTTGGTGCAGTTAGTATGTTGTACACAGCAGGGCAGCAATTTGTGCGGGAGCGGGGAGCACTGCTCGCAGGAAGCAACAGAAGAAATTGAGGAAAAAATAATAGTTTTATGCCCTGGTACACAGCTAAATTCTTTTCCCTAACATGAAGTTTAGGTTCCCATACTGTGACATACAGGAAATTGGATTTTGTGTAAGGGGGAAAAATAAAGTGCTATCACAAGTGCATCACACACGATGATATGAGCTCAATGCACTCCATGTGTCACCTAGCCGATCAGAATGCAAGAATTTAAAGTATGCAGAGTTGATTATAAATGCCTTGTGCTTGTTGCGTCCAGTTTGCATAGTGGGCGTCTATAATAGTTGATGGATTTAATTCGTCAACGTGTCCTCAGTTAAGAGTTTTGAGCGTACACATGAATAAAACATTGAAAATGTACACTAGCGTCAGCGACCACTGTGTATTTGCTACAGACACGCGTTCACAAATTAAATCCAACAACAATAGTGTTTATGATTCATTGTTTTTGTCGGGTGATGATTTATATAGTTTACAGAAGTTTTTGACTTTAATGGTCATATAAAGGCCTGATTTCCTTTCACAAAAGATGCAATATTATTTTTTCTGACGTGTATAAATTAGATTAATAAATTTGCATTCCATCATGCTTGTAAAAAATCAAAATAAATGCACTTAATGAAATTCAGGCATACGCAACATCAGTGAATAGAATTATCAATATCTTCAGTCATCTAGTAATTTAGTCAAAATGAGCAAAATAATGAATCTTCAACTGGACTTGCCACATATTTCGGTTACGTTTTCGGATTGCCGGATCTTCACCAGACTGCGCAAAGGATTGTGGTCTGGTCATGTTGGGCATATGACTTGGAAGTTGCTTTAAAATTGGGTCCCAGGCATGCGATATCAGCCTATCTTGTTAGGGAAGGTTGGTCCCAAGCGTGAAAAAATATCAGAAAACAGGCCTCCTTCCTTGATAAATTAAGAGTGAAGGCTGTTCTGTCTGATTTTGAAGCAACTTCCTCATCACATGTCACAGTCACATGACCAGACCACAGGTTCATCCCCTGCACAGTCGATGAAGATCCGGCAATCGTATTACAACGTAACTAAAATTATATGGTGTGTCAAGTTCAAGATTTACTATATTCCTTATATCTGTAATCCCTTTGATAGACCATGTTCGTAGAACTTGCTAAACTATAAACCTATTTTAACAGAATACGTACACAAAAATTAAATAAGACAAAAGGCTTTCTTTAGGTGTTGTATTTCCTTTCAAACCTTGACAAAAACTGTAACAATGTATTCGTATAATACATCATGAAACTTTTTAACAATGTAATTACACACATTTTCTTAGAATTGGACGGTTTATAGTATGTAACAAAATTAAATAAAAGTGTTTTTACCTAACTGTACACCCGAGTCATAGAAGATATATGTGATGGCTCACCCTGAAAGGGGGGACTTTGCTGATGATATCAATTTTGATTTTTTCATTTCATCTGTTGCGGCATTTTCTAAGCTAAAAATGACACCTTACTTGTTGAAATTGATCAAGGCGATCAAATTTTACAGCAGAAAATCCTATTTTTTTCTTTATTTTTCGCGGCCTATTATCACCTGTTTCTTGAAAAGTGTTCTGTCGCAAAGTCCCCCTTTTCGGGGTGAGTCATCACATATGTGACCCATCATATCGAAAGGTACCTTAAGGGTCCCAAAATGAAAATTGATTTTTTTTTTTGTCTCATCTGAAAGATTATATTTTTAGCTTTAGAATGACACCTTGCTTTTGATTATTGGATGTTTGATTGCAAAGTTACATTCAAATTGATAAAACACATCGGGTTGATTCTGAAAACTGTAGTTCTGAGAAAATCGAGTTTTAAAGTTTCTGTACTTAGTAAATCTTGAATGGAGAGAGGATTTTTAGCTTGGTTTGTAATACATTTTTCTTATGTTTTGGATGTTGGAACCTGATTAATATGATAGAATACACTTCAATGATAACCTTTCTGATGAAATTAGAAATTCGACCTTGGACGTGATTTTTGACTATGATTAGCTTCAATGGCCCGTATCTCGTAATGTACTATGCCGGTATTAAGGTACCTTTCGATATGACGATCCACATATACGTGGAACAGGAAAAGGAGAAATTTGTATTTTCTCATTTAGGCACTTAGCTAAACAATGATGTTATCATCATTATAGCCCTTAAGTTTTATTCATTATAATAACAGAAGGCAAACTTTGGTATATAAACTTTGGACGGTTTTGTATTTTACATATTTACAAGTTACAGCACAAATAAAATAAAACATACATGGCCAAAACAAAAAAATTAAAAACCCTGATAAAATATAACTTGGGTTTGAATGGAAAAGTGTTTACTAATGCTGAAAATACATTTAGGAATAATACTAGAACTTGATTGGTTTTTGCAGCTTGCTATGTAGGAATCTGTCTTCAGACATTTTAACATTAGGGGAGCAACATGGAAAGATCTATAACACAAGCAAATTCTAGTAGTAGAATTGTTTCATTTTTAGAAGTACTGGATGGATAAGTATGTCAATCTTCCATTTTTTTTTGGGGGGGGGGGTAGTAAAATCTCTTAAACCATGTAACTGTCACCATTCCCCTAACAATGCAAATGGAACAAATGCAGATTTTTGCATGTATCTACAATAGGACCCATCACTTGTAAGAAAAAAACTTTCTGATACTCTGAACCAGGAACGCTGTTCAAGTGTAGGGCTCCCACAGCGAGCATGGAGGAGACTTTCTTTTAAGCTTACATGACTGGGTCTCCAATAGAAACAGAATGCAAGGTCAGTCAATAAAATGTGGGCTATACTTAACTCTTTCTCAGAGTTGTTTTTCTTTTCAGATCGTGCCGTGTAAGCCACTCTTAACGCGCGCGCCAACAGCGTGAGCGTAAACAATCAAATTCAACAAATCACGCACTGCAAATACGTGCGTAATTAAGTGCATCCGTACGCAGAAGTGCTTAACAACAAGCGTTGGCAAGAAAAAACCCGCGAACGGGGGAAAAGGTACTCTGAGATAAACTATAGTGGCTTTTACCATCCAATCAGATGATAGCCCAGTGGGGTCGATTTCACTAACATTACGATGCATCATAGCTAACGAAGGGTTCAGCTCGTAACTACAACTAGACTTCACAAAGATGTGAAAACCCTTCGTAAATGTTCACCGCATCGTAAGGTATATGAATTATGCATTAGAAAAATCGAACCCTATGTTAGCGTTGCGTCGGATCAAGAGGTGGTTTTAGCTAACGATGGGTTTTGGTCTTACGATGGGTTAACGATGCATTTTAACGTTAGTGAAATCGACCCCAGTGGTCTGACATGATTGAAATCTTGGTTCAGTTAACTCCTGATTTTGCCATCATATCCTTAAAACCTTTGCATTGATTTTAAGGTTAGATCATGCCTTGCATTTTAGTGGCAAATGGTGGGATTTTAACCAATAACATTGAAAAGGCAGGCAGCATCTTACACACTCTGGTGTCTGCTAATGTTCTTCAAGGACAGTTGGATTAGACTGTACAATTTCAACATTTGTTCAATGTTTTAAAGTGGAAAATCTCAGGCCATCCAAAATAGCTATTTTGCAACGTGATTTCAAATTCTAACCAGCAGCATGTATATCTACAGACATTATCAAATTAAAATCTTGCACCCAGTTTCATGGTCAAAACACAGTAGCAACCGGTTCAAAATCTGACACATATAAGCTTTAAGCGATAACATGTATTTTTTAGTCCTGAGAGGAGATTTAACATATAATAATGCTTTGGAAAAACACAGAAAGTTATGTTAGCAAGAACCAAAATGTAAAATGAATTTTGATTCTGGAGTTGCCACATACTGTATATTCATTGTGAATTATATCATGTTTACTTAAAATAAGTAAACAAAGTACATGCTGATTTTCTTCCAACTTGCAACTCATCGAACACATACTCCATGTTTTTCTCGTAAATTGATTTTGACCATGCTAAAGAAAGAAGACAATCAAAAAGTTTTAACACATGTTTCATTCATCTAATCATCCTCTTCATCGTCCTCTTCAGGGTCTTCCATCTCTTCTGCGGCTTCCTCTGCCTCGAGTTGAGCCGCCCTGAGAGCTGCCTCCTCTTCTGGGGTAGGATCTTCTGCCTCTGTGATCTCGGGTCCGCTGGGGAACTCTTCTTGAACTGGAGGCGGAGGTGGTGGACTGTAGTTATCTGGGGAATACTTGTGTCCTGTGCCAATGTAGACATTTTCAAATCTCCTGCAAAAATAAGAGGTTGCATCACCGTCAGTATTTAAACGGATGTTTGAATATTACAGGCTAATGCTGTCACTGTAAGTAAAAAGCATTCGTTTTGGAACTGGCACTTGTTTTTTTAAAACAAGTACCCAAAAATTGGTTTCTGAGTTTTAAAATGAGTGCCAGTTCCAAACCGAGTCCTTTATACTTTAGAGTGTGGGATAAAGATTTCATAGTCTTTGCTCCATTTTATCTTAAACTCATAAGTATGCAAATCCCAAAATATTGGTTTCGAAAGCAAAAGAAATTAATATTTACTGAAAAGCACTCCAAATACAAATTCTGCGCTATAAAGCTGAAACCACCTAGTCAGGGCAGGACTCTGATGTTTGTGTTTTGGCCAGTCATGCAGGTAAGTTTTTGAAGCTACCCACCCAACAAGAAATTCACTAAAGATGGTAGTATTATTCAACATAGACTCAATAAAAAATTACTCGTCAGTTAGGCAGGTAACTTCCCAATATCTGCCCATCACCAAAATCACCAGCCATTTTGGCTATCATGCAATACTAATGTCTACCCCTGATCCTAGTACAATCATACAGGTCCACTCCTTTGAATAAATATCTAGCAGCCCAGTGGGTATCAACTTGACTGGTCAAAAAGGTCAAAACCCTCAGCGCTATGCGTTTTTTGGTTTTTTTAGTAAAAAAGGGCTACGCGGATGCGGAAATACCCCCTAATTTTTTTTATTGCATTTTACGGCCATAATTATTTATTTTTTTTATTTAACTTTTTTCCAGTAGTAGGAAAAAAAGATGAAAAAAACTGTAAATCTCTCAAAAACCTTAAAAAAAAGAAATGCGCTAAATTTGGATTTTAAAAGCTATGCGGGAAGCTGAGACAGGCTATTTTTTTCTTTGGTCTTATACATCAAAAAACAAATGCTACTATGATTTGGTGAAAACATTCAAAATCTGCTATATGGAATTGAAGTAAAATGACCAGAAATTAACTTCAAAACATCTGTGCTCAATGATAAGACTTATTAATTTAGCACAGACATGAGATATTTTTTCATCCATGTTGCATGTTCAACATTTTTTTTTAGAAGTTACCTGGGTCCATTGCTACCTATTATAATCCAGAAACCACCCGACTTAAAAGCTCTTTTGTACTCAATATATCATTGTTTGGTGACAAGGCATTATATACGACAGAAATAAAGCAAAAATCCAGGTACACACATCTCCTATTATATGTTTCTCCTTTAACTAAATAGGGATATTTATTCAATATTCAACAAATTATTTGTACAAGGAAACTAAGTGTTGTATGCTAATGATTCCGTAAACAGAATTGTACACTATGGAATTATAAAATAAATTATTTCTATAATGAAAAGAAGGAACAGAAGAGGATTGATCGACTAAGGACTGGTCAAGTAACAAAAAGTAAAAAAATCGTCTTTACAAAATTATATGATAAATCAAGTTGTTTTGCATTTTCAATCACATCCTGTAAAATAATGTAAAGCGCTTTGATCAATTCTGGAAAAGCGCTATATAAGCACCGACAGGTTTTTTTTTATCCTTATATTTGACTAAAGTTTGTTTTGACACACCTATTAAGCATGGTAGTAAAACTTTCAAATATTAACCAAATGTGTATATACATCAAATGTATATATGTGAGTGAGATCCACTGCACCAAGAATGGTATTGGAATTATTTCTAATACCATTCTTGGTGCAGTGGCCCTGCGGGGAAACCCAAAACCCCAAATTTTCCCGGACCGGACTGGACCGAAACCGGGTCGGGAATTTTTTTCGAGCTATTTTCGGGTTTGGTACGGTCCGTGAAAAATATTACCGGGGTCGACCATGTCGGGGAAATGTTACTCGGGGTCGGGGAAAGTTTACATTCGGTCCGGGAAAATCAAAAGTCGTTTGGGGTAAAAATAAAATGGGGCAACAATTAATCGCTGTGTTTATAATGTCATAATCCTTGTAAAACACTATTTTAATGACTTTAAATTCGGGGTAAATCGGGGTCGGGGGAAAATATCCATCTTGACCGGGAAATCATGAAAAACTGCCAGTCCGGGTCGGTCTGGTCTAGAAAAAAATCCTTTCGGGTCGGGGCAAGCTAAATTTTTATTGGACCGGGAAAAAAAATTGTCGGGGAACGACAGGGTCGGGGTGAGAAAAAACCTGCCCCGCAGGGCGTTAATTGGAAAGAGACTGCAAACAAGCAAAAGCATTCTGGAACTACTAAACAACATGCACAATAATTTCTATATAGATTAATTAGGGCATGATTACATTACTGGCAGAAATAACACTTTCGTCAAACCTTCTGGAACATGGCTCTCTCTAGTGCTTAGGATGGTCAGGTAAATGATACACTTAAGTTACATTCTTCTATTTTTCACAGAACTGGGTTACAGTTTGATACATTCTTAATGAAGGGAACAACAAAGACAGGCAGCTACACTTCAGTACACATTTATAAGAACCACACAATTTGTTAGACTCATTTCAAACAGAGATATAGGAAACATTGATGAGCACTTACATTCCGCTTGAAGACCACAAATTGACAGAGACAAAGTTAGCAATGAAAAATGGATGGACATATTGTTAGTTAAAATGTTAGTTATGAGCATGGTTTGTATTGAAAATATGAAGTTTGTTTCAAGAGTGACAAGTTAATTTTATTATGAGCAAATAAGAGCCAAGCAGCTTAGTACTTGTAATCTAATCTTCCAATAATGGATCAGTTCATTTTCAGATCAAACTTGTTAGGGTTAAATTCTCTAAATAAAGTCGCGTGAAGAAAACCTTTTTATTTTTACGCGTCTGTTGCACCGAGGTTAAGGTTCAAACGCCAACTTATGAATACTCGTGAGCTCGCGTGATTTGTCTGTTCTGATGCTGTGTGACTTGATGACTGATTTGATTGGTTTGTTGTTCACGCACGGTGCGATTTGGTCCCGCCCAGAATGAGGTTTTTTTGAGTTGACTATAGAAGTAAAATCATTTACATGGCTGGGTTGGAGTTAAGATGGGTGCAGCAATGAAACCAACTCTCCCAAGCTATGTACTCCTCACATAAAGTATTTAGAGGGTATATACTTCCCGGGGGGGGTAATTAAGTTTGGTTTTGGTAGGGGTGTGCCGCTGGGAAATTTGAAGTACCACCCATGCATATACCAATTTTCAAGAAAAAGGGACCCATCCATATACCAAATTCCCCAAATTTTAAGTCGAAAGTTATACAAAAATTGAAATTTTCTCCGAAAATTTAGGCTAATTTGGCTAGAATTTCCTGATTCCAAAATTTGAGCCATTTTGGCGCAAATTTTAGAAAATTTTGAAAAACAGACCCATCAAAATACCACATTTTGCAAAGAAAAAGGACCCATTGGCATACCAGAGAGCCCGATTTTGCTACCCAAATTTGCGGCACATCC
>JXSR01S011181.1:7606-17682 GCA_000969725.1 Ophiothrix spiculata
TATGTTCAGGTACATCATTCAATTAAAAATTGATGATCAATCACTTTCATCAGATAAACATGCGTAATTTGACCTGCAGTACAAGACGGTTGAACCAAATACGGTGCATATCAAGGGAAACAAATTGAAGACAAAAACGAAGAAAAGCTTTCGTGGACAAGCCACTTTGAAGGACTGTTTACATAAAGAGCTGTATCTTAAGACCTAATGATGCAAATTGCATAAAACTTTCAGGGATTGTGTAAAAGGTATTATGATTCTTGTGCAAATTCAAGTTGATTGAGGTACAATTACTGTCTGAAACGTGACCTTAAACTTGGGTTCTAAGTTTTTTGAACCACCCTGTAAATTGACCTATTGCATGGTTTTACCATTTTGGGGAGAGGGTCGACCTGAAGTAAATTACATCGTTATGTAATATACTAGTTTAACTGACTGTCAAATCGAGGCTCTCCCCACAAATGGCGAAACCATGCAAGTAGCAAATATGCCTGCCATTTGTGGTGCGTTTTCCCAGATTTTGGTTTATCAATTGATGGTTTTCATCCCATATGTAAGTGCTCAATTTTGCGTATTGGCCGAGGTCAAATTTCTAATTTCATTAAAAATTTACCTTTGAAGGATCATATAAATTGGGTTCTAACATCCAAACCATAAGAAAAATGTGTTACAAATTAAGATAAATTACTATCTACATCCAAGTTTTACTCAGTACAAAAACTCTAAACTTGATTTTCCAAGAATTATAGTTTTCTGAATCAGCCCGATGCCTTTTACCAATTTGGATATATAACCTTGTAATTGAACATCCAATAACCAAAAGCAAAGTGTCATTTTAAAGCTTAAAATCTCAGCTTTCAGATGAGACCAAACTATCAGTTTGGATTTTGGGACCCTTAAAAGGTACCTTTAAATATGATGGGTCGCATATGCTCTAGAAGCCATTGTCCATCCAGTTACTCCTGAAAAAACTACAGTTGTGTATGATCAGTTCTTGTATCATCATGTTCTTCATAAATATTCATTCAAAAATATGCTTCACATGTGAAGCAAGTTTAGACATGACATGTGTAATCTCATACTGTACTTTGATCAACACTAAATGGGTGTTATGAGGCTTTTCTTCATCCACAAGTAAACATAATCCCACTTACATGCACGCCGTAGATATTGATGCGTGAGTCGCACATACAACGGGCACTGCGTCTCCCGCATTTTTGCTGTGTTCAGCTATGCACACGGTTATCTGTTTTAATTCACAATGTAAAGTGGCCCACTTATTTGGTGTTGATCAAGGTATATCCTTTATTTTTGTGTACAGTGTACTCCCAAACTGTATTTTTTGTAAACTAATTAAACTAGTAAGATATATGGGATTCACTCCCTGGACCTTCATGAACTGATGCGATCTTTCGCTTTTCAAACCAATTATTGTTGGTAAATAGGTCCAGATTTTGAACGCCTTGATCACAAGTGACACAGTTTTCTGCTTTTCCTGATAATGTTCTCATTGCTTGAATTTTGAATAAAAGTTCTTAAATACAAATTCAATATTTTGGTTCTCACAGATTTATTTTGATGAACTTTCAGGTGGTTTCTTTTGCACTGATGTTTTAACGAGGTGTTTCTAGATCCTAGCAATGCAAAGTTTGGCTGAATGTCCTCATAGCCAAACCTAATGGATGCTGATTGATGTCACATCTGGATGCTAGAATATAGAAACACCTCACAAAAACACCAGTGTGGAGGATGTCGAAATGTATCCATGAGTACCAAAACATTGTATTTGTTTTTAAAACTTCGAATTATTTATGAACTATAAACAATCCTGATAATCCCTGTACTAATTTATTTGTTTGAATTTTATTTACAGTGGGGCTACAATGCCAATCACCTTCAGATGTCTTGAAGAAAATAATGGTATAGACAAAAGGGTGACGAGATTTGTAATCCCAATCGGTGCCACAGTTAATATGGATGGCACGGCGCTATATGAGGCAGTGGCGACCATCTTTATTGGACAAATGAATAATATTCCACTTACTTTTGGCAAAGTGGTTACTGTAAGGTAAGCTAGTGCACTTTACACTTTACTTTCAAAAGTCTTCCAGCACATATTTGGTTAGTAATATATATTTTTTAAAATTTACTTTGTGTTGTTTAATCAGAATCAGTTTGTGGTGTTTTTTCTATAAGGCATTGGTCAACATATTCAACAACTCTTTATACAGGCGCATACCGTTGTTGATTCGTGATGAATCCACAGTTGATATTCAAATTAGCGCGTCACGCATGGCACGGTGTTTACTGAAGTGCGTTTACGCGGTACAAAAAAGTCGTCAATCTGATCATCGCGCGTCGGGCACTTATAGTACGTGCAAAAGCCCGGTGCTTAGGAAAAATGATAAAGTCAAAGCAGTAAACATTCACAAATATATAAGCACTTTGGTTCGGATATATGCTAAATGTTTTTTTGAAGATTAAAGTAGGCCTATCTGTTAAAATGGATTTAAAGAATTTAATTCATACGTTTTCAGGAAGATTTTCATTGTTGAAAGGTATTCAAACACCACAACAACTCTGCATCCGATGCGTCTGCGTATTTTTATCACTATCACGCTCGGGTGGCTAAAGCCACCATCGCGCGATAAAAATACGCAGACGCATGGATGCATCATTGTTGATTCGCGATGAACAACTCTTTGGCGTGTTTGAATACCTCATTGTTATTCAAATGAATGGTACCCTGTTTGATATTGGTAAATTTACAAGAGCTTACAAAGGGGCTCTCCACACTGGCAAATCAATCTGTACTTCGCACCAGCAAATGATCGCACAAATGTAAGTGACTGCGCGTATACACGCACAGCATGTTAATACGTGCAACTGGAGTAAAGTCAGATTGATGCGCGACCATGACCATGTGAACACAATCTGCACTTCGTAAATGCACATTCATCTTGATGCATCTAGATTTGACGCTCCCGTGTGGAGAGTCCCATTATGACACATGCAAAAGAAGCATAGTAGATTTCAAAGTAAAGATCTTATATAAAGTTTTTTTATTCGCTTGTACTTTTGTGTAAAGTTGTTGTTTGAACATTCGTCAAAAACAAATCTGACCCTTTCAAGCCTTGATTCCAGTCAAAGTCTTGGTAGCTATACCAATTTCTAACAGTCAAGTTAGCTCAAATGGTAATCGCTTACGATGAAGAAGGTACCGAGTTCAAACCCAATGGTGCCAAAAGTTGCATGTGCTTGAAATTACCTTGGACAAGGAACCAACTGCTATTTGTCTTTCGGAAGCCAATATAAAACTTTGGGAGGTGATTGGGGCTGCGATGGTTTATATTAAGCCGGATGAGGTTCAGCACTCCTAGAGGTTGCTGCAAAACCTGAAAAGATGCTTGTTGTGGAAGGCTCTTACTTGGACTAAAGTGAAGTGATCAGTGCACACCTGTAAAGTGTGCTGAGGCTGCATGGAATTGTGATCAGGGAGGCATAATGCACTATAAATCCCTGTCTTTATTTTACAGGATTAGTGATCAATTTTATTTTTTTTCACTTTCCTTTCTATTTTCAGTATAACAGCTACACTGGCTAGTATTGGTGCTGCGAGTGTGCCCAGTGCTGGTTTAGTAACCATGTTACTCGTCTTGACAGCAGCAGGTTTTCCAACAAGCGACGTTAGTCTTCTTCTCACAGTTGATTGGTTCTTGTAAGTATTATGGCCTATTCGTAATCTTTAACTCAGTTTAGGTAAACATTTAGTTCATTTGACCATTAAACATCTTGGCGAGTACAGAAGATTATACATCTCAAGAAATATGAATTCATATTACAGGCTTTTTCTCTGATTTCAGAGTTTGTGATGTTAGAAATTTGTAGAAATTCCGCGATTTTCTTTATTTCAGTCTGTTTTGAGGTGTTTTTAACAATATTACATACTATTCCAGAGTTTTCACAGTTTTTCATGAAAGTGCACTTTCATGCCTGATATTAGTTAAAATTCATGTAAGCAAATTAAGTTAATTTTGTTGAAAATACAAGACAAATTCAGGCCAAAATGTAGTTTTCTAAAGAGCAAACACTTTTGACCAGCTGTGTATTTAAGTTGAGACCTATATGTGACTGTCTATCCTAAAACAGCCGTAAATGCAGCCTCTTGTCATTTTCACTTTTCAAAATATTTGCAAAGACCAAGTTATAGGAATCAAAATGATACCTAATGAACTTCACTCTATTTCCAGAAGGGGAGTTTACAATAAGTAAATGTTGTTGTTTTTAGCCTGTTCAGGAGACTTTAAGCCTTTTGTTGTTTTTCATCGGGGGAGGGATAACTGATATTTGTGTCTGTGTAACCAACCATCTGCATGCTGCATGTTCCAAAGGTGACCCTATGTGAGACCCAAAATTGACACAAATGAGTGAAATGGTATCCTATCTGACACCATAAATCTGCCATGTACATTCGAATGGATACCCTATCCGAGACCATGCCTATTCAAATGAATATCCTATCTATCACAGATTTGATAAAATAATTATTATAAGAATTGAGTAATGTAACTTTACACAATTTTAAGAAGAGTTACTAGGTATTTTAAGCATTTTATTGGTAATTTAGACACATCATCAACCCAACCATTCTTTCTGAGTTTGCTACGTATGTCAGAGACTAATTAAAAGCCAAATTTGATGCCCTGTGTGAGACTTGCAGACCACAAGCTTGATTTGGTACCCTATATTGCTAGTCTCATCACAGAATCTCAAGACCTGCCAAGGTCTCATATTTTTTTGAACTCAGATGGTTACCTGGTAAAAATGTCCAGTTAACCCCCCCCCCCCTGGGGTTTCATCAAGTTTTTTTCTTTCTTCTTTTTGTTCTAACCCTCCCCAATGTCTGCATCCTTGCTAAGCCATAGACTGGATCCACCAGTCGCCAAATAGGGGCTCCCTCAGTTCCTGTTGTTCGGGCTATTTGGTGAAAAAAAAGTGGAGTACTTGGCACCACAATTATGGTGCCAGTATTATGCGCAGTTAAAGGATTCTGCACAGTAAAGAATGATCAAACATGACTCTGAATGTAATGATGAAGGATACTCTCATCAATAATGGTAATTTATTTTTTAAAATTTTCCAACACCCCCCCCCCCCCCCCAAAAAAAAAGTCACTATCTTGCTTAGGCTTTGATGTCATATAAATAAAAAGCATTTTGTCTTTCATTCATAAGTAAGATATGTACATCAATAAAAACTAATAAAAAGTGCTCTTCTTTTAAGCAATGTGAATCAGTCATCAACAACTGACACAGTGAAATACCTGTGCAGTTGTAAGACCCATGGACTGAGTCTAGCTAGGTTCCTGATTTTTTGAGGGAGTTGACTAGGAGTATGCCTTATGGAAATTCATATGGGGAAAAATTAATATTGGAATTTTTTCCCATTTTACTTTACCAGGGATCGTTGTCGTACATCTATCAATGTGTTAGGGGATTCATACGGTGCAGGTATTGTATACAAGCTGTCTAAAGCAGAGTTAGACGAGTCTGATCGACTAGCGGAATTGGAAGAACAAGAAGCCAATCACCATGACCATGAACTGGATAAGGCCAACCATGACACATCAAAGTTTGATGGTCAAGCTCAAAATGCCCTTGACTATGAGAATGAAAAACCCAAGCCTGATGGTGATGCTAAGGAGTCCGAGTTTTAAGGAATGCAACTTGCAGTGTATTTGTAACATAGATATATCATAAAATGTGTGATTTGAAGGAGCTATAATGCCAGGTGGAGGCCCTGTCTCCACTATTTTGTGCAAAATGGAATCATGTATTGAGACAGGTATACACAGCAATTACGGTTATTTGGATTGGAAGAAAATTGGTGCTCGCTACATCAACATTGAGAATGGAGTACATGAGTATTCAGAACGGATGTAAAGTTCATAATCAATTGAGTCAAAAAGGTTCATTAAGTGCCAAAATTGGAAGAAATAGTAGCATGTACTATTATTTATTGTATAATAGGCTGTGATAGATAATATTTGGTGTCTGTTTAGCCTGACTATGGTTATGATGTCATATCATTAGTTGTCAGACGGATTGGATCGATTTGCATGTATCATAAGAAAGTATTACGGATGAAGACATGATATGATGTTTGACAATGTGATATACATACAGACTGGTATTCAGAATATGCTGAATTCTGCTGACAAAAATTATTTAGTTTCATAAGGAGATCACCAAGAACACTTGACCTGATACAGATTAGCAAGAACGCTTGGTCTGATACAGAGACTAGTGAACGATTAGTGGCTTGATGCGGAGACATATCTGATGGTCAAATTGTTTGGAACCAAGGATCATAAATTAGCCAAGGGATTCATGTAAGGAATGTATGGTTAATTTGGTTTTCTGTCAAATTGTTTGGAACCAAATAATGGGCAGAATGAAGGCACCAATTAAAAAAGAATGCAAATACACGTCGTTACTATGTAACATTGAAACCCTTTGTATCATTGATGTACAGTTGATATACCATTTCTATTAAAAGCAATAATGGAAAGTTTATTGGTCCTATATGGAAATGGTCTCCTTCCTATTACTAGTAGCTATTATAGCAATATCAAAATTACACCTTATAGATACACCTACCCCTGTAGATTGTTTGAAACCTTGTTTTATCAGTATATTCTTATTTTTGTTGTAGCTGCTGTAGGTTTATTTCATACCTTGATCCATGTATGAATTTGTAGAGTTTTAGATCAAGAAATTTGATTTTAATTACAACTTGGACTCTAAGCAAAATTGATCCAGGCTTAGCTACAGATTTCTTAAACAATTTCGACGGTGAACAACATAATATGGAATGGGGTACTTTTATATCACAGTGTTTCCAAAGTGAACGCAAACAGGATTTGATAATTACTGGTCTTGATAGAGGTATGTGGAACAAGTTTGCAAAAAGAGACAAATACCAGGGTATGAATGTCAAATCACAACTCTTTCGTATTTAAGGCAAAAGTAAAGAAATTATTCGGAATTCTAGGTAGTTTCCGATTATATTATTTGAATCGAGAGCTTATTTTGATACTTTAGGTATGATCTCATCTTGAACAACATTCTATTTTTTGATTTAATCTAAATGAAAAAATCAGTATAGATTTTTTTAAAAATGGGAAAACAATAATAGATTTGATGTTACCTTACCTACAGACCTTTGTTACGGATCAGACATTTAATGAACATCGTTTCTAGTCAAAAATTCTGAGGATCAATTTTGTGTGGAGTCTAGCATATCAAGTGTTTTTTACTAATTGTATAGGTACTATATATGAATATATTAAAGGTAAAGATAATAATGTATTAATATTTGTTAATATTGTGCTATATAATGATGATTGTACACAAAAAAACATTATGGCTTGAAAAAACAAGGCTGAAAAGGGTCCCAATTTTGTATGATATATAAATATCAAAGTAGGCAGTGACAAAATAACAAAAAAAGTTCAAAAACAATGGTTGATGTTGACAATTTTGTAATTCCCTGGATACCAGTGACCTTTGACCTCTGGCTGTATCTTCTATATAATGACTGTTTGTTGTGATACTATTAGACTGATAGATAAGTGTTGACATAACACCTGTGTAAGAGGTGGATCTTATTTTTGCCTATTGCACAGTGGACAAATTCTGATTGTGGTGCTACCAATGAAATGAATCCTCTTTTGGACAAAGTGAAGTGACCTTTAACCCTATCCTGTGTACAAATTAACCCCTCCAATATCTGAGGAATATTATTTTACAGAATGATCAGTGTATAACAGTCCTAAAAGAGTTTATAGGAAAAGCAATAAGCCTACAGCTCAGATGGTTAGTGAAAGGCAATTAAGCCCATGAGAGACCCCCGAAAGCACTAGTTTATCCAGGGGAATTCAGGATTCCACCTACTACCCTGGTACTTTGTCAACAAATTGACAAGTAATGTTCAATTTGTTGGCATTTGGCACAGGTCTTTATTTTTGGATTTCAAGTGACGAACAACTTATTTTGGTGGTACTTCTCCATATAACATGTTATGGAATTTCCCCGGAGTGTATTGGGTATCTGCATATTGTTATGAAACTCTTCAGTGTTCATGGTTTCTTATTTGTGTTTTTAAAGACTATTCTTGTTTACCTCTCACTGACCATCTGAATGGTTTAAATCCCAAATTTATAAGATGATTTCCAAGAAGAGAAGAACTCATGTATATCCCATCATGCATTGCTTCATATGGGAAATTTTGTACAGGAAGCCATGTTAGTAGATAAGAAAGAAAAAAAACCAAAAAGCAAAAATAAAAAAAATAAAAATGAATTGGGGTCATTTCATCACTAACTACTCGCAATTTCTCATGCAAATAATCCCATAGGAAGCCCTAGGAAGTCATCAGTCGTATCTGCTACGCATATAGCGTTCAATATTCAATAAATGGATTCAATATTACAATTGAAACTTACGGGTATCAGTTTGTACACAAGTAGGAGAACTAATGTCTGTGAAATTCTTACTTAAAACTTGGGAGGGCAGTACTTGTGATGTTTATATCTGCCATTTTGATTATAATCATCATGAATGAGCCAATTTAATTCCAAATGTGGGATTATTAAGTGGAATCTAGCAACATTTTTAAATATCTGAGTTTGCCATTTTGGGAAGATGTATATAAAATGTTGCGTTTCAATTAAATTCATCGGAAAACTGATTCTACCAAATCTAGAAGTGGCTTATCATGCATTATTTCATGGAGTTATTACTCTCATTTCTGTTGCAAGGTTGATAGTTGTCAACTGTGACTCTGGGGTTGAGAATACTGCCGGATTTGATAACTTTCTGGAATAAAACATGGAAAGAGGTACTGTGAAACAAATTCATTTGCAAATTTTTAGCACTTAAAATGCACTAGATATAAGATATTACCGTTGTGAAGTCTGCAATTTGTTTCCTTATAAAATAGACTATGTTGTAAGCCCTCTATGGTTGACCAATGTGACTTTGCCTTTGTGTCAACGTAATATGAAATGTTTCTTATTTTTATACTTCTTATTAATCAAGATGTGTGTTCAGTCATGAAGTTTGTACCATATTGTTAAACAGGGTCCTTGTATAAACTGTATCATATGTAGCCTCTACGATTGTATGACCATCTACCTTGGTTGAAGGCAGGTTTGCCAGCCAATATTCATTTTTGTTTTTGAAATGAAGCCAGTCTGTTTAGGGTGAATGTACACTGCCGCTGGAAAGTATTTCTGCGTAATTAAAACATTAAGAATCTGCATTTTTTATACAAAACAACCTATAATTGAAGATTCATGCTTTTATTGGTGACTACATAAATCAATGTTTTTTCTGATATTTGATCTTCCATTACCATAAAAATGCCTGATTTTATGGGATATATACAAATACACCGCAAGTACAAATCTCATTAGAATGTAACTTATCAAATATTTGTAATCTCATTGTACCATTCTACTAGATTGAATGTTTTCAGGTTATAAGTTTTCAAACAAATGTATTTAAACTCTGTTTCATATGCGCGGGCTAAAGTGGTTAATATTCATTTCATACCATAATTTTCAAATTTCGAGTGAAAATCTGCTTTGATTCTATAGATACTTTATAAAATGTAGATTCTGTCAAAAAATTATGAAAATCAGATAAAGGTTTTGTGCAGAAATACTTTCTGGCGGCAGTGTATTGGATGACATATTTGCATGAGTAGACAGATATCCTCATCAATCTCAAGCATTGCTTTTCCTCTGTCAGATTATTTCCCACTTTTAGATTCAGGAGGAAAACCGGAGTGCCCGGAAGAAAATATATTTGAATGTAAGTTTGGCAGGTTTGAACTGCAAACGAATTGCACATCAGTGCCAGGACTTGGGATCGAAATGGGAATCGAATCTAGAAGGGGAAGTACTGCTACGCCATCCGCTGAATAAACTAATTCAAATTTGTATAAATTATCCTGAGGTAATATCTGTGTGTATTGTGTTTGAAATAAATATCTAGCTCATACAACATATA
>JXSR01S011181.1:83203-94215 GCA_000969725.1 Ophiothrix spiculata
ACCTTGAGTTTCAGTTATATTCCCAGTATTTTTCCACCCTTTTTAAAATAAAAGTGATTAAGTTTTTGTGGATATTATTCAGTCCCGTCCAAAATTAAAAAGGAAATGATCAGTATTTTATTTTTGAACAGCTCATGTTATTTTATTAGGAACAAATTGCAGTGTAACAAGCTAATTAGTTCCAAGTTGTTTGCTTTTGGTTTCCATGTTTCAGCAATTCATTAACATTTAGAAATTATGCAAATTCTTTAAATATGGAAGAGGAATTCATCAGCGTTTTTTTAAAAACTATAATATTTTCCTCTTTTTTTTAAGTCATACTTTTGCTACTGAAATAAACAACACCAGATCAAAATCTAGCAATTTTAAATAACCATACTGGCATCTGTTTCTTTAATATCGCTACCATTTGGTTCTTCATGATTTCAGAAATTGTTTTCAAAATTTCTGCAATTTTATTAATTAATCATCCCGAATTGGTTCATTCTAGAAAAAATGTATGCTGTTTTTGGGTATTTTCTTTCTACAAATGCACTTCATGATTTTTTCAGAACCCCAATCAAATTCCATTTTTTGATTCTAAAGAGAAAAAAAAGGTGCAGTAGTCCTTATTACTGCTGGTAATACATTTGGCGGCCCGTCCGATATAGGTAGGTGCCCCTTGACCCATCGCCGTTTTGGACTAGGATTTATTGCGCAATCTTGGGATACACAATCCTGGCTACGTGGGTGGTTATCGTTAGCCAAGGGTTACCAGTATGAGGGTTACTCTTAACAATTATCCTTTGGTAGCCTTCAGTCCAACGTTGCTTCATCAGTCTTCAGTGAATTTACTCCAACAAAGCATCTGCTTGTCCTAGGAGGTTCTTTAGGCCTATACAGTGCTGTGCGTACGTGCCACGGGTGCTCAAGAAGAATTTGGTGCGAGTAAAAAGATGCTAAACTAAAGCTTTTGGTGGGTTGGTGTAGGTTGCATCTCCCTCGGAGCTGGTAGAGCCATAGTTTGAAAATGGCTGATGGAGGGCGCTGTAACCACTTCGACTGGAAGTCTGTTCCATATTCGTATGATGCGGACAAAGGAGTATCTGTAGGTTTTTGTTCTTGGCTGTATGGGTTGGTAGCTTAGATCGTGTGAAGCTCTGACTTGGCGGATGCTTTGTATGACACATGGTGGAAATGGTACAATGTATATTGACCAGGCCATGATGGATCTTATAAAACATTGAGCCCTGGTTCAGGAGTCTTCGTGAAGCGAGCATTAGGTCCAATATAGCAAAGGATAGGTCCCTAATTATTTTAGCAAAACAGACGACAAAACATCACTGATGTGAGGGGTGCTCTGGCAAAATGAGAGGAAAGTCGCAATTTTCAAAATTGACTGACATATTTTAAGAACTCTATAATTTCAGCTTTTGTTTGATATATAATATGTCACACTTTCTTTCTCTATTCATTTATCCAAAGCAGTCCACTGAATATATTGCAGTAAAATTAGCTTTAAATTGACTTCAAAGATACCAATAACTGCAGCGCAATACAATCAATTAGCTGTGAATAATTGCACTTCCCGGCCAATTTGATCTTCAAAACTTAAGCACAGATGCGGAGTCGGACACGAGTGAGCTGATATCAGCGGTGTTGGACACAATTTCAAAGTATTTATCCCGGGCTTTTAGCGTACTTTCTGGGGTACTGTATCTTGCGCTTTAATATAATGCGATCTTACACATGCGTCATTTTTATATTCACGCATAAGACCATGCGCAATGCTCCTGACAGCGCAGGGCCCAAAGCGCACAGTGCTTAAGGTGTTAGTCGCTGCTTGCTCGAGAAACACAAGCCAAAAAACGTTTTTGGCTTGAGGCAAACTGTGTAGTACAGCTTATCACATAAAGGCCATTTATGCATAAATTGAAAAATACAAATGGTACTTGAACAAACAGAAATGTTTTATTCCATATTCATGAAAGGAACCTTTTTGAATCAAATTTATGAAAATCGCACTGTTCTGATCGGAGAAATCAAACGATATCTCTTGTTTGTTTACATTGGTAACCAGTTGTAAACATATCTTCAAACATCATTTTTGTATGACTAACAACTTCGGGGAAGTGATTATAATAAGTTAATTTATTATAAATATCCTTTGTCATGTTTGTGGAGTGTCACAGTTCGTATCTGATAAATATGATCATTTTTTGGGGATATTGGGTATGTGCAATATGCGACAGGTTTGATTACAGAGCTTGCTTCTGTGCCACAGCCAGATATTTCGGGTAAGTCGCTGCTAAAAAAATTTTTTGCTTAATTTTGCTTAATATCTCAAAAAGTAAGTCGGTGACCATATTTTTTTATTGCGTTTTTTTAAAGAACTATACAAGGTCCAAAACATATGTGAAAAAGAGAGTAAAAAAATAGAGCCGTTTTTTAATTATAAGTGTTTTTGTCTGATTTATTTTGATTTTACCATAGGGGTCAATGGTAAAAAGTGGTAAACAATAGTGTTTTTGAAGTGGATTTTTCTCAAAAACTAAGTCGGTGACCCCCTTTTTTTATTTCGGAAATGTGATCAGCACATATGAAAACACCATACAGAAGAGAGCTTGCAGAATAATCATGGGTGGTGATTATAATTCTTACCATGATGCACTGGCTGCTTGCAATCTTGACTCTCTCCATGATAGGAGGGTGGAGCATTGCCGTAGGTTCGCTGAAGGGCTGCCTAACAATGATCGGACAAAGTGCCTTATCCCTCCTACAAGGTTTGAGAGTCATGGGCACAATTTACGCAACTCACACAAGCTATCTAAGCTCCCAGCAAAAACAAAGCGATTTCAGTGCAGTCCAATTCCCTATTTTATCAATTTACTTAATGAATAAATCATCACCCTTTGATGGCGACAGTGCAATAGATGATTTAGCTCTGGTTTGTTTTACATGTAAATATTATCAAGTGCAATAATGGCCCCTGTCTTTTATTGACTATTAACTATATCTTGTTGTTTGTTTTAGTATTTATATATTTGTAAACCTTTTATGTGTATTCTGTATATTATCATATATTTTTTTATATTTGTAAATTTGCCCTGAGGGTCACGAAGTGCTTTTAATAAAACCAAATGAAAATGAAACCATATATCAAAAAATAAGAAAAATAAATAGAGGAATTCTATCTGTGCTAAGCCACCTCAAGGTATGTTTAAACAATTATGCATCAGGGCCTTTTATGCCAAAAAACAAAATTCGACTTTTTTAGATGCCATTTAATCAAAATTGATGTAGATTTGCAACTTTCCTCTCATTTTGCCAGAGCAGCCCACATATGATTCAATTTAATTGTTTGGGTTGATATTATATGTGACCGTCCAGCCCAAAGCAGCAGTAAATGCCAGCTCTTGTCATTTTCAATTTTTGAATTATTTGCAAAGACCATGCTTTGAGGATTAAAATGACACCTCGATGAACTTCACACGATAAGTTCGATTTCCGGAAGTCAAGTTATGGTCCGTCAAAGGTTGTCAGGGAATAAAACGTATAACTGAGATAAACGCATTCAAAGATTTAGTTATCCCTATTTTTTCTGTTGATCGTCTTAAGAATAATTAATAAGGCAATTTATTTCCCATTTCCCATTATTTTCTTGAAATGATACTTTGCTGGTATTTTGTAGTAAGCATTAGGATTGTGAATC
The DNA here is from genome assembly GCA_000969725.1 of Ophiothrix spiculata. Classification (NCBI taxonomy): domain Eukaryota; kingdom Metazoa; phylum Echinodermata; class Ophiuroidea; order Amphilepidida; family Ophiotrichidae; genus Ophiothrix; species Ophiothrix spiculata. The sequence goes on from JXSR01S011181.1 coordinate 86,895, forward strand.
TGTCAAAAAATCAATTTCGGCAAATTATGACCTTGACATGTATTTCCACCTGTAGCGCAAAATGAAGTTTCTGGCATTTACTGCTCATACGGGCTGGAAGGTCACATATGATCTATTGATTTATCAGGTAAATAATATAGTACCAGGCCTCCCTGTCAAATCTATGTACAGCATTGCAGGCCTGACATTTTAAAGAAATTCTGCTGTATGAAGTTGTATCACAACCATGGGGCAGCTGACATTGATGTTTTAAGTCTTCAAAGGGCTATGGGGAGCGGAATGGGTTTTTTCTTTTTTGTATACCTTTGTAATTTTTTTAATTGTACCGGTACATGTAAATTAATGCATTGGCAACATTATGATGTAGGCTATATTTGAGCTGTGTACGTGTTGTCTCTGTTGAGGGACAGTCCCCTCATATCCCCGCACCATCGCTAGCTCACATTAACAGCTCTAGTGGCTTTTGCCAATGTTTAGACTCTTCCCCGAGTAATGTACATTTTGTAGGCTATCATCGCCTTTTAGTACGGTAACAAAATGGTTAATAGGAAAACGTCAACAAAAACAAATCTTGGCTTTAGTCCAGGGTAATGAAAAAAACACTGGCTTTGTAGCCATGGTAATGGCTAACAGCTGTTGAATCTGTCCAGATGAGAGAATTTATGCCTGCTTGTTTGTTTTTATTAATGGAAATGTACTTCCTTTTTCGAGTTACTAGAACTTTTTCTGAAATTTTTGAAATATAATCAAACAGCACAATTTATACATAATTAACACTGGCATAGCCAGGATTGCGGACCCCGGGGTGCGTAAAAAAACCTTGTCCAAAACGGCGACGGATTCAGGGGTTACTAGGGGTACCTGCCTGTAATAGACGGGTCGCTAAATGTATTATTAGCAGTAATAAGGACTACTGCGTCTTTTTTTTCGTTGTTTTCCTATTATTTTTGTCATTCTTTTTTCCATTTTTTGTAGACCCCCGGGGTGCGCGCGCCCCTTCCGCACACCCCTAGCTACGTCAATGATTAATTTTACTAATATTTTCAACATTGTATATCACTCTAGTTTTAACACAAGGTAAGGATTACTGCAATCTGAGCATTTACACTGTAGAAAAGTCGAACTGAATTATTTATTACACTTTTTCAGCCCAATTTTAATAGCCCAAATCTGCCTCAGTCCATCAAAATCCAACAAGCAAAAATCAAGATGTCCAAATACGTCTATGTCATAGACGGGGGCCCGATACCCATGTCAGGTCATACTCGGTGGCTTGCCATAGGTGGGCGTTGGATTGGGATGGAAGAGGTTAGAGGTCTGGTTCGAATCCCAGGGGAAACAGGATACTTTGTATGACGTATTTGGATAAGTTTTTAAGCATTTGAGAGTTGGGTTAAAATTTTAAGTTTGTTGGTGCAAATTTTGGTGGTCTTCAGTTCTTTATTTTTTTTTGAAGATTCAGCTTCGGATATGTATTTCTGCTAAAATTTTGATCAACACAATTCAATGTTCTTCTACTTTTAATGAAGCCTACTACGGAGCCACGAGCTGCATGTGCTTGTCTCAATAATCACCCAAATGGAACCAACAGTTTCAAGAAAAAACAACAGCAACATGTATGTCTATGCTTTTGTGCTATTTTGGCCCTAAAATATGATCCAGGAGCATAGGTCCTATCCTGGAGCATATTTGCCTTAAGAAGTGTCAGTTACTGTAAAACCACTTAATTTCGCTATGACAGAAAATTCGCAAAATTAAATCCCTCATGAAAATTATATTTTTCATTGCAACTAATGGTCATTGTTCCATATTACTAGCGAAATTAAATCCCAGCTAAGTTGCTGCTCATTTGAAATTTGCGAAAATAAAGTACCAGCGAAATTAAAGTGCTTTGTAAACAGTATATTTTTTCCACACAAATTAAAGGTTGTTTCTGTAAGAATTTTTATTACCAATGGTTAAGATCAGTAGGCCTGATCTGCATGTACTACAAAATGTACCAGCTTCCACAAACTGGCCTAAAAATAAAATGACAGTTTTTGACACAATACAAAAAATAATGAGATTTAAATTTTTTTTTTTTTTAATTTTCTGAAATTATAAATTTGAAAAGTTCATGTTTATCACTGGAAACAACATTTAATTTTATTCAGCTGTTAAATACAAAGTATAATTGTCTGTCAAATTAATGTGATTTTGTAAATTTGTACAAATTACAATGTTAATTTCTGTTTTATGTCATGGAATGCAGATGTTCATTTATGTTTGTATTCAGGTTTAAAATTTCAACCGGGACTTTTTCCTGTCAATTTTGGGAGACCCAACCTTGGTTCATGCATTGACTTAAAGAATATTCCAGTATACATTTTGTATCACTGTAAAGTGTAAAGTAAAATGCACTCCTTCTGGCACTCACTTTAGTTCTGGTATTCCCGTTGTCCTGTTTTATTACTTATTTTGGTACTCATTTTGTCCAAAAGGACTGCATAATCAATCAATAAACAAAATGAGTGCCAGTTTCAAAAGGAGTGCTTTTTAGTTTACCTTTTGGCTCGCCAAAAAGATTGTGTTATTGGCCTTAGTTACAATCTTTATTTATTTAAATTTATTGGTGTGTTTCTATACACTTGCATGTAGTACCAGTAGGTGAAAACCAACACGGTTCTCGCAAAATTATCAGGCACCAACTCTTCCAACTTAAAAACCTTTAAGCCCAAAATTCTAAGCCTGTTTGATATAGATAATCTGGTTTTAGATTTGTATCTGATCAAATTTGAATACCGGTACCAAATCCATCTTCTCATTTTTTGTAAAATTTTAGTTTGTTGTCACTCTTTTTGCACTCAATAGTTTTGCACTTTTACATTATTGCCATGATAGACCAGGTACTACAGGGTGTCCCAATAAATATTGTGCATGGGAATATAGCTGATTTTCTCAGAAGTTCTTCAGGCTAGCTTCTTTATTTTTTTATCACTTTAAAGACCATGCCTTTGTTCATCATTGTTGAAAATTTTAAGAAAATCCTTCGATGCACACCAGAGATATCGCTAATTTTGTCAGCATGTATCATTTTTCTTCTGCACAAGGATAATCTCTATGGTGAAGCATTAAACAAAAATGTTGAAAGGAGCTAAACATTATTGACACTTGATTAATTTCAATGAAATATGAACCTTATGACGAAGAAGTGAAGAACTAACATTATGGCAACGAAGAGGAATGTTGTGTAGTTACAGACAGGAAAGCAGATAGAAGAAAGTGTATCAACCATCCGATCCAGGAAAACAGATTGAAGGACATACAGGTCACTATGACAAGAAAGGACTTAAATTTGACATGTGAAGAAAAGATACACATTCATAACGCTAAGAGCTGTCATAAAAGATTGAAAACAATATCGGCTATTCCAAAACGCAGAATATCATGTTATCAATTTATGCGATTTATAAGCACATGAAATATTTCATATTGTTGGGAAGCAATGTGGGTAACCAACTTTATTCAAAGATATCTGGTAAAAAGACCCCTTAGGGTTTGTGCATTTTTAAGCAGTTTTCTATCTTTATCTATTCCTAATAATGAATCTAGAGTCGTTACGTGTGATGTGAATTAAGACAACTTTCTGTTTAATTTGTTTTTGGTGAACTGTTTAAAGAATATAAGTAAAGTACGTGGTGGCTGTTTTCGATGTTAATTACTCAAGCGTCAAAGGTTTGTATGAAACCCTCCGAAGTTCTTTGATAACATACTCTGAACTACAGGATTTCACATTGTGCAGAAGGAAAATGATACAAGCTGACAAAATCAATCATATATCTGGTTTGCATCGATGGATTAGCTTGAAATTTTCAACAATGATAGACATAGACATGATCTTTAAAATGATATGTGTTTTAAGAAGATAGTCAGACAAACTTCTGAGAAAATCAGCTTTATTCCCATGCACAATGTTTATTGGGACACCCTGTAGTGTAAGTTTTCGAGTAAAATTCTTCAATACGGTACATGGAATTTGAGCTCGATGTTTTGGTACTGCCAAATGAAGGAATATTGGAAAAGTCAAAATTAAATTAGCAGTAATAGTGAACACTGGGTAATTAAAGATTTCAGTACATGGCAAAATGTCCAAGATATGACACTTATGTTTTGTTTTTGTTTATGCATGCATTCTTGTTTAGAGGGCATTTCCCAATCATTATTGGCAATCAATCAATATGGAAATAACAACATATAGATATATATATATATATTGATCCGTAAATTGTTGTTCCCACAATCAGGTGATCGGGCAGTACTCAGTTGCATGTGCATGGTTCTGGGTATTTGTGTTGAATATATTGGTTGGTCAATATCTACACCATGTGAATTATGATAGGTAACATGGGTGGGTCGTACATAGTGCCAAATGTTGGATCTATTGAAGACTCTTGATTTAAACAGAGAGATTGGAATGTTAATTGATACGGAACATTATTTTGGAAAAAATCTAATTGTTTGTAATTTTGCGGGTATTTTTGTAATATAGTGCAACTGACCATTACGAGGCTGTCAATTGACAATTGTAGTGTGCATCACCTGCTATCATTGGCAAACAAATGTTGACAAGTTCAGTATGCGTTGGGATGTAAACATTTGGATTAAATGATTGTGGAAAATCGTCAATTTGCTTCATAATGGAAACTAAAACCAAGCATCAGGTATTTTGTGTGACGGGTTATTACGCAGGGTCTTCGTCATCATTTGAAACCGATTTCGAGACACAAGAATCTGCATTATCAGTAAGTTTCACAAACTTGAAAGCACTGTAAATTTCCGCAACAAATTTTTAGGTACATTGTATATAGTTGAAAATATATGGATCTTGGACCCCAATGGAAATAAGCTTCATTAGAGGCTTTCTTGGGTTATCCCGGCGATTAGCCTAAAGAATTCTTTCTTTCTTAACACCTAATGAGAGTTTGTTCTTTGATCTTTAAATTTCCAATGTTTACACATTCATCAAGTTCATGTTTAATGTATTTTGTTATCGTGCATGAGCCTAATTAGGCCAAAAAAAAATAAATTGCTTGTTTGCCCTCCAGAGGAAAAATTGAAATTTTGGGTCGGTCGGTCAGTTGATCTTTTTTTAATTTTTTTTTTTATATTCTTCACATATATTTTAAAGAATGCTGTCATTTCACGGAATTTATTGCAAATACCAAGCAATGCAGGGCTGTGGGTCATCATTTAGAGGAAATATGCATTTTATACTACTGAACGTGACTTTATAGTACTGCTAAGTTTTATGTTTTCCATTGAAAATATTGAGTTTTCATATATTACATGTTTTATATAAAAAAACAAAAATTAAAATTGCGTCTCAAATTTTTGGCATTTTTTGGGTCGGTCGCAGAGGGCAAACAAACATTTTTTTTTAGGCCTTATGCCTATCAACAAATCGCATAACTCATCAAAAATTAATGTTGATGCCATTTACGCATTGACACGCTGGTATCATGACATTGTCCCAATTTGTTTTGATACGTACGTGTAGTGAGATTGTGAATGTATTGTGATTCTTAATTTGTGCATTGTTTTGAGACCCTGGTGCGATTGTGAATATGGTGTCCCCAATTTTTGTGTGTGTTGATGCCCTGTTATTTTGATCAATCTTTAATCATAGGATTCTGAATATGAAAAACTACAGATGGAGAGACTAAGGAGGGACCCAGAAGCAGTAGACGGTATGTACCCGGATACCATACCTGCAAGTAAACCGGGAATGGAAGAAGAGACCGGCTTCCAAGACCAGTGCTGGTCGGTAAGTTGCACAATTACAAATGTAGCGCAATTAATATCACATGTATTTTCACAGCCAATTGGCCTAAAACTAATGACCCAGATCATTTTGATTTTATTTTATTGCAAGTTTGATCGATTTAAGGTCTTCATTTCTTCCCACTTCTGACACTTTATTTGTTCCCACTCCTGACACAAAGATTTAAATTTCAAACACTCAACAAAAGTAACCCCATGATGGTCTGTTATTCATCTTTTAAAGAAGAAAAAATTAGTACTTCATTTTCTGCCTCCTAAATTTGATGTTTGATGCCTTTGTTTCTATCACTCTCTTGATATGGAATGGCTAAAAAAGACCTTGTGGAATTCAAGAGAATTTTTCAAGGTGTTCATTAGGATTAAGTCTTTCAAAAGTTATTAAACGTTATCTCTACCACCTGGTTGCTTACAAACAAATGGGTGAGGGATGGCAGCCAGATGCATGCTGGGAGTGAAGGATGTTAGATCATGCAAACATTTAATACTCTAAAATTTCCCATAATTGAACCATGTAGATTAATTTCATATTCTTGGTTTTTACACTTGATCTGATCTGGGAGATGTTCAGCTGAAAACAATGGATTCATTGTCATAAAATCTCCATACAATGAACCCTGCATCTATGGAATGTGGCAGATGGGGGCCTTATGTAATTTGCAAACAATGTCTTGCTGGGAGGCATTGTCCTCAAAGTTTGGTTACAATTCCCTCAAGCATTTTGTAGTTTCACTTCACAAAGTTTTATTGTCTCAATTTTGAACTTAAAATAAAAAGGGGAGTGTCAGCTATGATTATGAAAGATTGGAAACAATTTTCATGAATTTTAGACCAATTTTACCATTTTTGTTTTGAAGATCAGAAATGTAGAAGAGTAATGAAAGGTGTTCATAAAAATAGGATAAGTTTTAAACATATGTCCAAGATATTGGTAATGGTGTAGTTTAGGACCCTGTTCATAATAAGGAACAAAAGTCACTAATTCATCAAGCTAAATGAACCAAAGAAGCTAAAATAGTTAAAATGTTATCTAGACAACAAGGTTTATATTTCGGAAGGAGGGCAGGGCTTCGATTAATGAGGGAAATTATGGGGTAAAACAACAAGGTTAAAACAAATCGTAAAAAGTCCTAAAATTGCCGATTTTTGTCAAGGTTTTTGTCTTCAAACACCGCTAAAAATGCTTGCAAATTTCAGAAAACTCACCTGTATCGATGAAGCTCTGTTTCCGTTAATCCAAAATGTTGTTTACATGTCAAAAAGATTGCCAAGTTTTCATAAAAGAGTGAGATTTTAAAGCAAAAATAAAGCTGTGATCGGCCATTTTTGATGATTGCACACTGCGAACAAACGCTCGATGGTTGGTTATTCATTGCGTCGGGATCTTAACGCGATCTCCGGTTGGTTAAATGCTGCGTTAAATTACGCGGTGATTTACGCGGTGATCAAATACACGAATGGAGACAATCGCGGAAGTCGGACTTTTGGACCTAAAAATGAAGGT
>JXSR01S011181.1:102053-114625 GCA_000969725.1 Ophiothrix spiculata
AATCAGCGCAAGTACAACTGGTCAAGAAATAATGGTGACCTTCCATCAATTATATCAGCTCAGTTTGTTGTGAAGGGGTTAGGATGATTGCAAAAGAAGATATCAGGACCTTCCCATCATGCCTTGCTTCTAATGTGATTTTTGTAAAGGTCATGAACATCTCGTCTGTGAACATCTTTAGTAATAAAACAACATAATTTTTCATTTCAGATATGTTTTATTGATCACTAAAGCTTTTCATGACAACTTGTATAAACTATTCCATTGGAAGAAGGGCATGATGGGAAGGTCCTTAAATCTTCTTTTGCTAGTTGCTATCTATACCAGCTGCTGTATCACATACATATTGTACATAGAAGTTCACTTTCCAGGAAACTGGTTGCTTTCTGCAAATATTTATCCCTGAAAATTACCCAATTATTGTTTACTTGGGCAATTTGTTGTAATCCGGAGGTGATTATTATGTTTGCCAATTATTATGTTTGCCGCCATAATTTGGTAGTCTTATTCTCATTCTTTGTGTTTTGAGGGAAAGATACAGAAATAGGCCTGCAGAATTTGGAGGGAACTTAATTTGTCGTCATTTTCTTGGGAAATTTTGCATTGTTTGCAAATTTGTGTGCAACAAACAGTGTAGCTATAGCAGGCTGACTGGTATCAGTTGGTTTAATCTTGCAAATGTCTTGTTTCTCCTTGATTGTTCGTACGAACGCCGTAAGGCTATTATGACTGTAGCTTTAAATGTTACATTTTTGCTAACCAAGTGAAGACTATCAATTTTTATTTTTCAGGAAGCCTTGATTGTTGTGATCATCACTGGCATCGTATTGGCGCTGTACATTTACGTCGTTATCAGGGATAACTTTGGGGAAGACATCTATAAAGGGTGCTGTTTACCAATTACAAATCAGGCTGAAAACAAATGGAGGTATATCAGGTGGTAAGTAAAATTTCACTGAGTGGCCCAACTTGCCTCAGTCTCCCCTACATTACATTGTTATCAGAGATAACATACGGGATAAAATATACAAAGGGTGCTGTTTACCAATTATGTACGAATCAGGCTGAAGTCAAATAGTGGGATATCAGATGGCAAGTAGTATTTCCCTGAGTGGCCCAACTTGCCCAAGTCTCCCCTACATTACATTGTTATCAAGGATAACTTTGTGGATAGCTGTCTATCATTTAAAAAATACAAATAGGCTGAAGACAAATGAAGACAATAACCCCAGTCGTCTCCCCTACATGTATGTTATACTTGATCAACACATGAACGTTTTATAGGCCGACCTAAGAGAAGATGGTGTGTGTATCCCATCATGCATTGCTTCCAATGGGATTGTTTGTATGGGAAATTATGTGAGTAGTTAGTGATGAAATCCCCATAAATCAAAGCCATTTGTTGCAATCTTGTATTTTGGGGCATTTTTCATCACTAACTACTCGCATGACTTCCTGTACAAAATTTCCCATAAGAGGCAATGCATGATGGGATACACACGATATTTTCTATTGGCCGACCTATTCAAATGAATTGATTCAGAGGAGTTACATCTATCTGCATTTGAGTTTTACTTTACAAAGTTCTGTTTTTATCTTTCTGTAGGCCATTATGTATATTCCTGGTACTGTGCGTCGCTGCGGCATTGTTCTTCCTCACCAAAGACAACCCAGAACAACTCATCTCAGCTGCTGGTTTACTGGCTCTTGTACTCTTCAGTTATATTTTCTCAAAACATCCCAGATATGTAAGTGTTTTCCAAATGTTATGTTCGACAAGTGCTTTGAAATGATATTTTTAATTGTCAGGAGCGTACCATTGCCGATTTCTGATAAACTTTAGTTGATATTCAAATTGGTGTCACATAAAGCACAACGTTCACAGAATTGTGTTTATGTAATGCATATTGGAATCACCGTTCATCATGCATCAAAAACTTTTGAGTTACATGCAAGGCATGGTGCAAGGTATTTAAAACCTAGTATTTAGCTCTAGATTGAATTAATAGATTTCCGTTAAAATGAAAATATGCGGAATTTAATGTTATTCTCTACATTTGCTTTTAGGAAGATTTTTGTTTGAATACCTAAACATATGATTTATATAGGTTGCAATTAGTTGACTTGTCATAAATACGAGAGAAGTGCTTTATAATAAATGCCAGATTTAATTGTACGCATGTAATATGCAATGGATTTTTAGTTTTGAATAAAGACATTTGGCATGCTGCTTCCAATAAATGCGGAATTCAAGTTGTTGATACCACTACAAAGTATTCTAAATCAGCACTAATGGACAAGGACCCATTTTTGTGATACCAAGAATTATCACTACTAGAAATCAGCATCGGTTGTTAGAAAAGGAGTCTTGTACAACACCATTATTATCAAATTATTTAGAAATACTTTTTGTCATGTAGGTAAAATGGAGACCGGTCCTATGGGGGATGGCGCTTCAGTTTATCATGGGACTCTTCATCTTGCGAACCAAAATTGGCTTCACTATTTTTGACTTCCTCGGGACCATTGTGCAGAAGTTTTTGGATTACACCGACAAGGGTTCGACATTTGTCTTTGGTGATATTTACACTCATTTCTTTGCCTTCAAGGTGAGTTCTTAACTTCAGATTCGGTCGCATGTTTCTTGCCTCCATGATGTGAATCATTGGAGAGAAATAAGTGTGTGGTTCACCATGTGATGAAGTGTCTGTATCCAGGGGGGTCGGGGTTACTTACATTGACAAGGTATACTTATATGTGCCTGCCTTTTGGGGTGGATTTTTGACAGATTTTGGTATAGCGATAGGGTGGTTTTCGTCTCAGATAAAAGCACCCAATTTTAATAAATTGGGTGCTTTTAGGGAAAATTTGCAAAAAAAGCACCCAATTTTAGTAAAATTGGGTGCTTTTCCATCAAAACTAGTATATTGATGGGTGGGTTTTTGAGCCAAAAATAGGTATAGAGATGGTCAGTTTTTCAAGGTCCGGCAGGCATATACCAAGACTATCCGTACATTTTTTTTTGAATTTTAACCCCCCCCCTCCGTATAGGTCAAGAAAATTTAGAGCACAATGGGAACAAAAAATGCAAGGTTGGTTTGCTGCATTAGTGATTAAGAAATTTGCCTGGCTAAATCACCCATTATAATCACATTTGAGAGATATCTCCATCTCGCTCATGCTCTTCCAGCAATATCATAGCTGTTCTCCACTAGCTAGTACCCATGCAGGCAGTGATAGATTGTATTGTCTGGTATGTGTTGAAATCGCCCATAATGTACACATTTTTATTTGATATCTATCTCATGTTATTCCAGTAGTAATCTACTTCAGTAGATTGATTGCTGTTCTCTACTACCTCAGAACCATGCAGGCAGTGATCTAGAAGATTGCTTGGCTTAAATGTTAAAATTGTCCATAATATAATCACGTTAGTTTGAGCTCTGTTCTTCACTCCCTCGGAGCCTTGCAGGCAGTGATCAAGAAGATTGCCTGGCTCATGTTAAAATCTCCCATAATATAATCGTGTTTGTTTCATATCTCCCCCTTTCTCAGGTACTTCCAGTAGTGATCTACTTCAGTAGTGTGATAGCTGTTCTCTACTACCTCGGAGCCATGCAGGCAGTGATCAAGAAAATTGCCTGGCTCATGCAGATGACAATGCAAACGTCAGCTTCAGAATCACTCAACGCAGCTGGAAATATTTTCGTTGGGCAGGTAAGGACTAACAGCTTCTTTAAATGAACCATAGTATAGAGAAAATGCCAGACTTATATAACAACTCCTGTGTGATGGCTTGTCAGTCAATGATGGGGCTCAAATGAGAGGTACTTTTGGTCCATTTGAGTCTTGAAAATCAACTTTGAGTACAAGTGATTATGAAGAGGCAACTGCACGTTTACAATATTTGCATGTTATAACAAGTGATGCTTCATCAGCTAAGGCCCAAACACTCCAAATTTGTTTCCAGTTTTGAAATAAAGATGATTCCAAGCCTGACATCTTCCCAAATTTATCCCTGCCTAAATATAACATGCATTTTGCTTTATTTGGCAGTTCGTGGAAAAATAAATTACAACCAATTTTTTTTAGCTTTAAATGATCTTGCCATTCAAATATTCAAAATGAACCCACTTAAGATTCCTCCCTCTATTCTTAAGAAAATCTCATTTCATTTCAATGATTCAAATGTTGGCATCTCTGTTAATATTTGACAATTTTCATCATGCATTTCTTAGGGGCACACCATTAGATTTCCAGGAGGGAGCAGGAAGTTTTTTGAACAAATATTCCCCCTCCACAGGCAGAACCCCCCCCCCCCTGAACATGAAATAGGCAGAAAAACAGTAATTTCCAGGGGAAAAAAATCTCTTCCGAATGGGGCGCGGAAAAAAAAAATCAACCCCCAACCAAACTTTCTGCTCCCCCCTGGAAATCTTATGGTGCGCCCCTTATGAGATTGTTTCTAGATGAATGTACATAAATAAATGGTAATAAAATATAGAATAAGCCTGAATCAAAGTTAATTGTAATCTTGCATTTTATGCATGTTTTGTCACTTAATTCCTCTACAAATTATCTACAGAAAGCAGTGCATGATGGGAAGATCACAAAATCTTCTCTTACTCAATCTAATCACCTATCATTGAACAACTTCCTGTAGTTATCCATGCAGGAAGTTATTGGCAAGATAATTTAGATTACTGTTACCTCAAGTTGTGTTTGAACACACCATTGGGAGTTTGGCAATAACGCCCTCTGTATCTATAATGATCATGTGGTGGCGTGATTTTCTTGATTATGAAGCTAAGTCTCTGCAACAAAGCCAATAATTACGTTGCCAACAAAACTGATTTACATGTAGAAGGGTTATTTACTTTCTGATATGGAAATAAAGCATTTGACATCAAGTATGTCATCTTTTCAGCATATCAAACAAAATAATCTATGATTTGTATTATACTTTCGCGTTTGCACAAACCTGATATTTAAAAATACAAATTAATGTGATTAAAGTTAAAAAACTTTCAACAAAGTTAAATGAATTTGATAAAACTTGACAATTTAACACATTTAGAATGAATTTATGTCCACTTCAAACAGCCGAGTCATAGCTTCAATTTAATTTCTATCCCAGATTTAGAAACTTGAATAATTTTCCTGATTTTGTTTGCTCATTTCAGACTGAAGCACCGCTCTTAATCCGTCCATATCTGGGTCGTATGACCAAATCAGAACTCCACGCTGTCATGACTGGTGGTTTTGCAACAATAGCTGGCGCTGTTCTTGGTGCTTATATTTCATTTGGTATCAACGCATCTCATTTGCTGTCAGCGTCCGTCATGTCTGCTCCAGCGGCTTTAGCTATTTCAAAATTGTTTTATCCAGAAACGGAAGAATCGCAGACAAAAACTGCTGATCAAATGAAACTACCAAAAGGGTAAGAAAAAAAAAGCTCACAAGTTAAAGATTGACTTTTAAGAAATTAAGAACATCAAAGATTCTTTTATGGTGTCCTTCTTGCAACCCCAGAATCTAACATTGAGTTGCTTAATGGAAGTTCAAGACTCCAATTGAAGCTCGCATTTAAGGTATGACGTTGCAGTCCTTGTTAATCCTAAAGCAAATTTGTTAGCGCCATGATTGCCATTTCTAAACAATGAAGAAAATATTGAAAATGAAAGCTTAAGAGATAAGAAGCCCATCATCAAAACTAATTCTGTCACCAAAGTTATGAAATTTTATTATCTCTCATAATTAAGATAGACACCTATATCTTAATGTCTAGCCTTGTATATTCCAGGAAAAATATGATATGTTGTTGCATAAGTGTTTACAAAAAGTTATCCTGTTTAGAGATAAGAATTTGGATACTGTTGATGGAAAAGTTATATATCGCAGATAAGATTTTGGAGATGAAATATTGTTTCCTGATGCTGATGCACAAATGCTTGTCTGCCACACAAAGTAAAAATGCAGTATGTGAAAAAAGCATAGCAGATACTTCGTATATATGTGTAATTTTACTTCAATCCACTCCCATGCTAAAATATGGTATGTACATATGTTTGGCATAGTAGATACTTCCTATAGTTATGAAAGAGAATTGATCGTCTGCTCATTTGTGCATGATTTCTTCAAGGCAAAAGGAAGTAGCTTGCATTTTATCTGCAATACACATACTACGTTTTACTTTGTCGGGCAGCTTGTCATGTTGTCATGCTGTCACAAATCGGTTTACTAGCCTTGAAATATCAAAATATGTTTTCGAAACAAAATTGGAAAAGAAACAAGAAATATTTGGTTTTGATTTTTGAATGTTTATTTTGTGTGTGTTGAGATTTCTTATGAAAGCAATCTTTTTATTTCTGAATTTGTGCTACAGTAGAGCTCATGCAAGATGCCCTGGGACCAAAACGATGCAGATTTAATGGTTTCTGACAAATTTTCGAATCATGATTAGTTGATATTTCGTAAATTGACAAGTAGCATTGACAGATTAAAAATCCAGCTTTGGATTGATTGATCATGGAATTATTGACATTTCCATTGACAAGATTCATCAGAATGTCATTCATAGATTTTATTTAAAAGGTTCCAGTTTAAAACTCTGTTTTCTAAACAATTTAAACAGTCCAGTCATCAGTCTTTGACAGTCATCTGTACAATCAACTGATTCAGATGACATTGTCCATCATCTGACCATGATGGCACAAAACATCCAACTAGGTCAAACAACAGCACAATCCACTGAGGAAGACAACAAAAAGAACTGTTGAAACCATTTGGAAAGTGAATTTTCTATATTGGATTTTCCATAAGTAAATTGTTTTATGATACATTATTTCATTTTCTTTGAATTGTTTTGATTATATTACAGGCAAGAAAGGAATATCATCGAGGCTGCCTCATTTGGTGCGTCTACTGCCGTCCCACTGGTTCTTAACATTGGTGCTAACCTCATTGCTTTCTTAGCTCTGTTGGCGTTATTCAACGGCATTCTGGGATTTATCGGTGGTTTAGTGGGATATCCACAGCTCAGTTTTGAGGTAATACTTGTGAATTAGGCTTAAGAATAGATCCATCAGAAACTTGACCCAAATCCAAATTTTCTGATGGGACCTATTATTTATCTCGTTCCAAATTTGGACATGCTCAGATGTTTGAATTAATAAAAAAATCATTTTGGACTAATGTAGATAATATTTATATGTTTGCATTAGCTCCATCCGCTTTTCATGCTGCACAATGTGTGCATCATGTTTTCATGTGCAAGATATCAGAACCAAAATAATTCCAAAGTAGACCACAAATAATATAGTTGTTACTTCTTTCTCACAACATACAATTATGCTCACCTGTGGGAGCTTTTGATCTGCCATGATGCTAGACCTTTTTAAAAATACTTTTATGTTCGAATATTATTTATGCAAATGAATATTCAATTCCTTGCAAGATTCATAAACAGAATTGTAGTCTTCCAAGTTCCAACAGGCTATACCTTGAATGTCCAGTTATTTTAAAAGTGTATAATTGCTGCTTGTGCTATGGATGGCAGAGCAGGTTGGCACTACAGCCCAGAATGTGTTTTTAGCCCTTCAGCTCAAATCCACATTCTTGACATTTCTAACACGAAGCAGCTATAATAGTAGACTCGCCAGGTATACACTGTATGCATCGCCCCAAGAAGGAGCATTCGCACAGGGGACCCGACCCACGGCTTAACGTGACTTCCGAACCACGGAGCAATAAGAGTAAAGTTTCTTGCCCAAGGAAACAAGGAGACTAAACTGCCTGGCCCGAGGCTCAAACCCACAACCTCTGTATTACAAGACCTGTGCTCTAACCGCTCGGCCACGCTCCCCTCTCTGATTATGATATATTATGTTAAATATAAGATTTAGGTATTGAATTGTTTTGATGTGTTTTTTCTTGTTCAGATGTTTATGTGCAACACTTGTATTTTCAATTTACAGTTAATCTGTTCCTATGTCTTCATGCCCCTTGCCTTTATGATGGGAACAGACTGGGATGATTGTCAGATAGTAGCAGAACTCATCGGAACAAAAACATTTATCAACGAATTTGTAGCTTATGAGAAATTATCAGATTACATTGAAAATAGGACGACAGGTGCTGGACCAACACTATCGGTAGGTGTTAAGCTTACTCAAATTGATCAAGCCATGTATTGGAAGGTCATGTGGTCTTGTCTTGTGGAACAAAAGACCATGGGTTCAAACCCTGCAACTGCCTAAAATTTATGTCTAGGCTATATAATTTCTTGGGCAATGTAAACAGAAATGCAGGGCAAGGTTTTTATTTATGCCCTGCATTCTGAATTTCTGTTCATACTGCCCAATAAATTACTGTTTGCCCTATATATAAAAACATTTGGTCTTTTTAACCCTTTCCAGTTATATGCTGTATGACATACGGCATGCATATTTTTGTTTTTTTGCGCAAACTGAAATTCAGACCTCGAAATGAAATGATCAAATAGCACAATTATTGAAGAGAGCTTCCAGCAAGATAACTAACAGCTGAAATTGGGATTTATTTCAACAGTTACAATGTAGGAATGCTATTTGCTTGAGAAAATGACTGGCAGAATGAAAAGGGTGAAATGTCTTATTAATTTATGAAGTCCAAATGTCTGATGTTAGCTGCTGATTAGATTACTATTGATTCTATTTGTTGGTGTTACATGAACCTAGAGTTAAGTGATACAATTTCCTCAAATTTCAAAAACCTAATAATTATGGGTCTAATCTTGATCTTTTTCCTAGAAATATGTGATGTACTCTGGTCATCAATGCCTCACATTGCTTGATAGAGCAAGCTAATTTGAGATGTTTGCCACATAGTTTCTTAACAAGATATTTGTCATAGCTATAGATGTAACAAAATATATGATTGGTTTAAAATGTGTTTAAAAATATATTTTAACCAATCACCATTTCCATATTGTTTCTTGCAGGAAAGGTCTGAAGTCATAGCAACGTACGCATTGTGTGGTTTTGCAAATGTAGGATCAATAGGTATCCAACTAGGGGGTCTTACACCAATGGCCCCAGAAAGAAAAGGAGACCTAGCCTCCGTCTCAATCAGAGCATTAATCTCGGGAACAGTAGCTTGCTTTATGACAGCATGTATTGCTGGTGAGTATTTGTAGGAGGTTAGCAAATATTGGATCAATGTCTATGGCTCAGAGTATACTCTGGCAAATGATTTGAAATTTGATTGAGAATGCAGCTATCGAGCCAGTCCAGCAGTATTCCTTGAGTACGCACAATTTGCCGGGAAAATGTAAGGTGCGTATTGCTGGCAGTCCAGTAATTGTAACGCGATCATGCAGAATCAATCCAGGCGTGACGTCTTTGATGCCAGCATGGCGCATTCTCTTAACTTAGCCGTATTTTTATACTAATCTCAATGGAAGCATTATTCCAAGCAAAAGAATTATTTGTGGAAGGCTAAAAGATCTAGTTAATCTGGGATTAAGAATCATAATTTTCTAAAACATCCTCACTTTTCAATTTTGCAACAGATTTGTTGATCAGTAACTTAAATGTACCCTTCACTGTTAATCATAATACCTGGCATTTTCAAAAAGTGAAATTTTTAGCCGATGAATAGCGGGAAGTTGTAAGGGATAGGACTATCTTTGAAGTCTTGACATACAAGGTTTTGACCATTGAAAACTTTGATAACTTCCTTGATTTGACAACCATCACCACTCAAGTCTTTCTGGTTGGCTTTATTGAAAAATATGGGTGCACCATTAGATTTTCACTGGGTAGGGAAAAAAAAGCCCTTCCCCCCTCCAAAGGCGAAAGAAAAAAATCTACCCTGTAGAAAAATTGCTTCAGAATTGGGCAAAAAAAAATGACCCTGAACCCAGCTTCCTTCACCTCCCCCGCTCCCCCCTCCCTCAAAAATCTAATGGTTGGTCAATTTCTTATGGTCAAGTTGGGTATATTGAAGATGAAATTCAAACATTTTTGGTGGCAACTGTCAAAAGTAGTCCATCTGGATAGACCTCACAGCGAACTCGAACTACGTCTCGCCTGCGAGGTCCATCTAGATGGACTAGTCTAGTCATAGGGGATGATCGTTATAATCAGGATCATTAGGTTAGAAAATACACCTAATGATGCAATCAGGCCTGACTATATCCATGGATCTTATCAGTTGGATAAAAATTTCTAATGTGATATTTGTGTTCCATCTTTTACAGGTGTATTATATGTGCCATCATCACCTGCCAGTATAATCGCAAATTCAACAACCACAGTGGAACCAATTTTAACAACGTTATGATATTGACACCGCATGTGTAGCTGAAATGTCTGTCTTCATAGTGTAGAATTATTAAGTGAACAGTGTGAGGTAACTTGTAAAAAGCATAAGCCATGATTTTAAAAATCCTGGTAACGAGAAGTAAGGTTTCAATGTAAGCAGAGAGGCACTTACCGTATGTGTAGCTTAAGTGTGTCTGTTCCGTCGTAGTATAAGATTGATAAGTGAATTGAAGATGTGAGATAACTTGTATAAACTAGCCATGGTTTGAAAAATCCTGGCATCGAGAAACATGGTGGTCAATGTAAGGAGAGGCACTTGTTTAGGGGCGCACTATTAGATTTACAGGGGAGGGGGAGCAGGAGTTTTTTTGAAAAAAAATTCCCCCCTCCACAGGCAGAAGAAAAACAAAATCCCCCCTGAACGTGGAATAGGCAGAAAAACGTTAATTTCCAGGGGAAAAAATTCGCTCCATAATGGGGCGTGAATAAAAAAATTTAACCCCGAACCCAACTTCCTCTGGAAATCTAACGGTGTGCCCCGTATTGTGAGAGAGGTACCAAGTGCTTAACAATGCATCTCAAAATTTAGTTTTTATGCCTTGAATAAAAATCGATTGTGTGAATTCAAGAAAGTTATATATGCAATAGCTGTCATTTTTTATAAATTTGCATCACCGGTTCACAGCAAGTAGTGTCCGGTTTTGTGTCAGAGGCTCCTTTTTCATTTCGTCACTTGAAAAGCCACTAAAGTATGGTGAGAAATCTGGAGGATTTCGTTGCATTGTAGAGACAAGATATTACAGTAGGGGAGCGGGTAGAGCACGGGTCTCATAATACAGAGGTTGTTGGTTCGAGCCCTGGGTCCGGTGGTTTACGTCTCCTTTACATGGGCAAGAAACTTTTGGGCTCTTCCCTAAACTGGGGTACCAAGGAATCCTGCAGGAAGGAGAGCTCAAAAAATTCTTTTGTTTTTCTACTTCAAAATCCTGTATCATTCATAAAGTGAGCTCTCCTTATTGATTTTAACTGCTTCACTTAGTGTGGTTGTATAAGAAACTATTGTTTTTTTTGTTGTATTGATTCAAAGCACTTCAAAAGCATGGGTTGTCAATATTTCCATTGTTAAAATGTAGCGCTCCTTGGTGCTCTCACAGCCAGGATTCCTGCAGGATTGCTTGGCTATTTAGGGAAAGGCCCTTACTCTAATTGCTCCATGGTTCGAAAGTCCCCTGTGCGAATGCTCCTTCTTGGGGCGTTGCATACAGTGTATACCTGGTGAGTCTAAATGTATATGACGGCAATTAATAATATAACTTTTTGCATTCACATGCTTTGCAGTGAATTTATTTTGCATGCTATACCTTTGATGTTGTGATGATTATTTAAATTTTTTTTACAACATTTGGTGCTGTGTGATAAATTGTAAAAAATGAGAGAACGTCAAGTCATTGCATCTTTTTGTATTATAGTAAGTAAACCTTATCGTGCCTATTTAAGTTGGTTTTATATCGTTTTAATAAGAGCACAAACCCAACCTTGTGTTAAAAGAATCTGTTTACAACAAACCAGTTGTTTACCTTGGGTTGTGAAAGGAGCTTCCCAAACGACCAATTGCGGCAATCAACTGCAGTGACAGAAGTCTTCAAACCACATAAATACCATGATTACACGAGGCAAAAGTTATATGTTTGAGTTAAAAAAAGTCTTAATCGATTTATGTCAAGTTGCTAGTGTAAACAGCTTGCATGAAGTCTAAAAGGTATTGGTTGATGTAAACAGGGTATTAAAGCTTGCTAACTGAATTTGAATTCAAAACGTGGAATTGATTGCGAGTGTTGGCCAGTGTAAACAGGGTGTTAATTATGAGCTGAAGGCTTGCTTTGTTGCTAATATAACATTCTGATAAGGTCATATATTGTTGTATGACAAACATATTGTAATTCACAAAATTTGTGATATCAAAATCTATATTTATGTTAACAATTGTCCAATAATTCCATATGATTTCAACAATGCAAATCAGTTTAAGTGTACTTATTAAAGATGCATGATGAAGACGTTCTTTCACCAAAAAAAATAGAAAAAAAATAAATACCTAAAAAAAAAGATGAATAAGATAGCAGTAAATTTTTCAGACAAATTTGTATATTTTGGCTAAAAAATGTCTATTGTTAAATTGAAAATTAACCAAAAAAAAACAACATAAAACCAAACCATATACTTCCAATGATATGTGAATATCAACATGGCTGAGTATAGAAACAGAAT
>JXSR01S011181.1:140603-153576 GCA_000969725.1 Ophiothrix spiculata
AAACCATTCTTGAGCTTGAACATTAATAGTAAAACAGACAATTATTTATGCTATGAATTTCTCATTCTTGAGTGATTCAGTGATAGTGTTTCTAGAAATAAATACTAAAATCTTAAATCTTAGATGTAAACACTGCTGACAGAACCTCAAGAAATAAATTTGGATAAAAAAATTATTTTTAGAGTAAGTGATATGATTTTTAAAAATTTAGGGTTAGCAAACACAATTTTGAATAACGTTGATATTTCAGCCAAATGATAATGGGATCTTGGGAAAAATGCCACATATATGTGATATGATTTTTAAAAATATAATGCGTTTGCTACATGTGTCACAAATAATTACTATGATCATTTGCAAAACATTTGCTTTATCGACAAGATGCTCAACATTTTTTGTCACAATTTGACTAAAATGTCTTTAAAATATCTTATTTCACAGAGACGAAAGGAATATCATCGAGGCTGCCTCATTTGGTGCATCTACTGCCGTCCCGTTGGTTCTCAACATTGGTGCTAATCTCATCGCTTTCTTAGCTCTGTTGGCGTTATTCAACGGCATTCTGGGATATATTGGGGGTTTAGTGGGATATCCAGAGCTCAGTTTTGAGGTAATACACTTGATGGAATTTTCCCAAGGGGGACACTCAGCTACTTTGATGCACACATGCATGGATGCATGGATGCACACATGCATGGATGATGCACACATGCATGGATGATGCACACATGCATGAACAAAGCTTCCCATGATAAAATAACCCAAACAAAGATGTACATTGTACAAGTTTTACCTAAAACTGTACACCCTAAAAGTTGCATTTTCTTTTGATTTAGACAATACACTCCCTTTTGTTTACATTCAATGTTTTTAGATCCCCAAGTATGACGAATGTTTTTTTGTGTTAATCAGGTAAAAAATGTTTATGCATGTGTAAATTATAGCTGAGTGCCCCCTGGGGATTTATTTTGTATTTTGCTGACAGACTGCATCAAAGATTTATAAACAGTCATGCTTCTTTTGACTGTTATTCATAGCTTGGTCACAATAATCGTACGAACAGCTTACGAGCAGTGTTTAGTCCATCTAATAGGACCACACGATGCCTTCGCTACTCGCTTTACTCACTGCTCGTGGTCCTTTTAGGCACCAGGGTTTTGCGCTATCAAAGGACCAAAATTCATGCTTTTTGGTCTAATTCGGTCTTTTTGTGATCCAATATGAATTTGTGTGATTTTCCCCAAAACACTTTTTATAATGTAAATTTACTGATAAACTAACAAGAACAGATCGTAAATTCATTATTATATAAATGTCAGCTAAAATTAGATGACTCCTCAAGCTTCCAAAGTTTTAATTTTTGCCAAAAAAATTAAAAATTTAATTAATAATTTTCAAGACTTTCCATTTGCTTCTTGGCAATTTGCAGCCAAAAAAAAAGGTTAGATATGACGACATATTTGGAAGCTTATTTATGCATCGTTTTTATTGCATTTTTTCTAATTCTTGGTTGACTAACAGGGTTAATTGGGGATCTGCAATTTCATGCTTAACACGCTTTTTGACCTTTTTTAAGCATTTTTGCACTGTAAAAAAATCTGATTGCGCTTTTTGTCATTTAAAATCAAGCAAAATGCCAGTGTTTCATGTAGTCTTAATATTGCATGCTTGATTCTCTATTCTGTGAGTCAAAAATTATACAATAGTAATATTGATTGTTACACATTGTTACACAAGTAGTGAAAAGACTTCCATGAATTCCAGATACTTTGAGAATGTAAAGACCTGCATTTTTCTATTCCTTTAATACTATGTGCATAATATATATTTTAGTACAATGTGCATGAAACTGACCATATTCTAAAATTCGAGGCAGCTATTTTTTCAAATAGAAGAGTTACGTTTATTATTGTCTGTTTCTTGTATCTTTCACTTAATATGTTCATGAAGGTATACGCTGGGACAGTTGTGACGTCATAATTTATGCACATCACCCAACACGTGCTATTGAACCCAAACAAGTGATCATGTCCACTAATCATACGTAATAACACAATAGGCACACGTAAACATACAATTCAGACTGATTTTTCTCGGTTGGAAGACAAAAATAACGGCAGGGGTCCCGTCCTGCTTGTAATCACAACCTTCAGCATAATAGGCTGGCATGTTTTCCCTTATTTTTGGTTTTAGACGAAAGTTATGGTATAAAATCGGAGTCTGACTTTTTTCCCCATAGACTTAACGTGTGGCAAAAAACGCACGTGTTGGGTGATGTGCATAAATTATGACGTCACAACTGTCCCGGCGTATTCATTCCTTTGGCATATATGTTTGGAACAGATGGGTAAGGCTTTCAAATTGCTGCTGATCACTTAAACAAGGTGCCCAAGGATGGAGCCTTGTAGGACCCCTAACTTATCTGTTTTGTTGTTTTATATCTTTCAGTTAATATGTTCATATGTATTCATTCCTTTGGCATATATGATGGGAACAGACTGGGACGACTGTCAAATTGTTGCTGAATTAATTGGTACAAAGACTTTCATCAATGAATTTGTAGCATATGAGAGATTATCAGAGTACATAGATAACAGAGACACTGGCGCAGGGCCGACTTTATCAGTAAGTATGAGAATTTTATCCTGGCCAGTGTTTCCACTAAGGCAGCATATCATAGATTGCTGAAAAAATATACAAAATGTTAGCTTCACAATGTATGCTTGAGCTTCCACAACATTTATTCTATTGTCCTTTAAATATCTTTAGTCTTTTGTGTCTGTAATCCACGATCGCATTATTTGGCTAGTAAAATCATTATAACACTGATCCTGGCATAGACCCTTAGCTTAATCTCATAAAAAACATAAACAAAATACCAGTTTGTTATCATCAGACAACAAAATCTGTCATTTGGGCAACTTTTGTGACATTTTAGTCGCAACCCATACTTCATTTATCCTTAAATAAGTTCATCAGGTTTGATGACAAATCAAGATAATAAGATAATAAGATGTACAGATGCATTCCAGAGTAACAGTATGACTTGTGTCATTTTGGGTCACTTTTTATGACATTTTATACTAAAACCCATGTTATTCCAGGAATATACGTTGTAAAGTTTGTATCAATTTTCAGATTCGCTCAGAAGTCATAGCAACCTATGCATTGTGTGGCTTTGCCAATCTTAGTGCTATAGGGGTCCAGCTAGGGGGTCTTACACCCATGGCACCAGGAAGAAGAGGGGACCTAGCCTCCGTCTCAGTCAGGGCTTTGATTTCTGGCAGTATTGCTTGCTTTATGACAGCATGTATTGCTGGTAAGTTTTTGCAAGAGACTAGTATTTTCTAAATTTGAGTAACTCTTGATTTTTTATTTTCAGTTTCGCTCTGAAGTGATCGCAACATATGCATTGTGTGGGTTTGCCAATATGGGGTCAATTGGTATTCAGTTAGGGGGCCTTACGCCAATGGCTCCAGAAAGGAAAGGAGATCTAGCCTCCGTTGCAATCAGAGCTCTGATTGCAGGAACTGTGGCATGTTTTATGACTGCTTGTATTGCGGGTGAGTCTAATGCTTGGATTTTCTGCATGCTTTTAAACTTTATTTAACAATAACATCAAGCATGCTGCATCAGGGGCCTATTTCACTAGTAACAATGTTTTTAGCGATTTCAAAAACTCTCGCAAACAAATATTGTTTGCGATGACTTTTCCATTACACTAACATCTTTTCACTCTTAATCTTCCTGGATGAGCATACTGCAAATTTTGCGATAATCTCATCAAAATAAAATCATGTGATATCAAGAATTTGCGATGACTTCCATTTGCAATGGTTTTTTGTGTGGATGCTCATAACACTGTAAGATATTCATCACAATAAAAAATCATCGCAAAATGTTAGTAAAATCGGTTGCAGGAAATCCATCGCAAATTTTTGATGATCTCTCACTTTTGCGATGAAGTTGGCATTTACGATGAATTTATACATTAGTAAAATAAGCCCCAGGCCCTGCTGCATCAGCTTATCTTTGAGTTTTGTTGGCAAAATAAAAATTGATTTTTTCACACATTTACAATGGCGAAAGCTACAAAAGAGCTTTGGATGTACATCTATGTTGTAGATTCCTGGGATGTACATCCAATTGATGATATGTGTGTGCGCCTAACACACTGCTTTAAAATTTGATTGTCTTGATCAATTTCAACAAGTAAGGTGTCATTTTAAAACTTAGAAAATGTTGTAACAGATGAAATGTTAAAACCAAAATTGATATCATCTGCAAAGTCCAACCTTTCAGGGTGAGCTATCACATATATATCATGAATAGTTAGATTTAATTAAATCGCCACGCTGCTTTCTTGCTAGTTGCTGCTTTTGTGTAGTTTTGAAGCTTCACAGTTTGTTGGTTTCACACTTTTCTACTTTGCTGTTTTGTCACTTTGCAACTGAAATTCACTTGAAGTTGACAAATCTTTGTCGCTTGCAATTATATTGGTTACATCCAACTTGCTACTATGACAACCGGAAGTGACAAGTGTCTACAATAACATGCCGTAACAAAGCTACATACCTATACAACCACAAAAAAACGATAAAACAAATTTTAATTTGTTCCTTTTTCAGGTGTTTTATATATTCCACCAGAGGATACAGTGATGCCTACCACACCAGTATTGTGATTGTAACCATAGCAACCTTGGTTTGAACACAAAGAAAACACAGGAACCCGAGTGAGTTAGGAAGCCGTCATGTGTTGTGTTTGTTATTGCAAGTTGTGACTAACTCCGTTCCGTGTTTTTGAATTTTAAAATCTAACAATATTGTCTATTATTGTGGCATGATTACACATTAAAGCGACATGCATTTTTGCAGCATATTGGTTTAATTTGTATAGAGGTTTGACTGATATCATTGCTTGACTCCTTAACAAATATATGAGCCAGTGGAATCATTTATAACCTTAATAATAGCAGAGTGAAGTCTTAATACTGGCAGAGTAAAGTCTTTTCAATCAGAAATTTTCATCAACCCATTTGATAACCAGGGTTGTACAATTATAGCCTTATTTGTAATAGTTGGACCAAAGTTTGATCCATTGCCATCAACCATTTGATGAATGCAGTTTAGCAGTTTGACACCTTTTGATGAATGCAGTTTTGCAGTCTGCTGCCTTTGATAAATGTAATTTAGTAGTCTGCTATATGTACGGTATAATACATCATAAGAACAATTTCTATTTTTGACTCGGATTAAGGGAACTATATACCTACAAAAAACGATCAACATCGACGATTAACAAACATCCATATGCTCATCAGTGTGTTTTCAATGAGGCTGTTGGTTGCTGACACATTTGGCTGATTTCCCAACTCTTTATTTTCAAGTTGCTATATTTAAAAGTTTTTTGAAGATCAGGATGTTAAGCTTCATTGCGATTCTTGACGCTGGTCTAACCTCAGGCCAAATCAAGCAATTATACACACAAACATATTATTGAACCCTAAATTAATAATCTGCAGTATTTATATATTGCTGAGAAGTTAGCTTTAAAAGGGTTGAAAAACTAATCATTTGTCTCAAAGGTGAGTGGGCAAGTTGAGTAACACAGAAATGAGCGTGGTCCACTCATCAGTCCGTAGGCTTGCTAGTTCTACAGCTCGCTAATCCGAAGGCGCTAGTCTGAACATATTATTCAATGTAGAAAATGTAACCTTGAAAAAGACTCGCTAGTCCAAAGGTTGACTAGTCCGAATATGAAAATAGGCTCGTCAGTTCGGATTTTAAAATCAGTTAGCTCGCTAGTCTGAACTTCAAAACAGGCATACCAGTCCAAATTTTAAAAACAGGTCACTTATTTTAAGATTCGGACTAGCGAGCCTATTTTAAAGTTTGGACCAGCAAGCTGTTTCTAAAATTCAGATTGAGATTACAAAGTTGAAATGTGCCAATCATGATGGAGACTAGGCTGAAACCACAATAAGAATCTTGACCTCTAAAATCATCATTTTGTAATGTTAAAGTTTCTATTCAAGTTTTGTTGTTTTAGCTTTCTGGTCTCAATTATTTCAAACAGATTCTCATAACAAAATAATTAATGGATTCTTTTGCAGAATGTAAAAACATTGATCTGCTATGATCCGGGGGGGGGGGGGGGGTTGCCAAGGTATTTTGGTTTTTCACTGATTTTTGTACAACTATGGGGTGGTTTTCGTCGCTGATAATTGCCTCCAATTTTTAAGAATTGGGTGCGTTTTGAGAAACTTGTGCAAAAAGTGCCCAATTTGAGTACAATTGGGTGCTTATTTTGTCAAAATCGGTATACCAATGGGTGGGTTTTTGATCCAAAAATAGATATGGAGATGAGTCATATTGTCAAACTGGTAGGCATGTCCCGTACTAAATTTCTTAAAGTTCCACAGATGAGTGCCCCCCCCCCCCTGGGACCCAGAAGCAATACATGTTGCTTGATACTGTCATAGACCAAAAATATCTAAATTTAGCATTGTTGCTTGCAAGGTTACTTGTACTGAACATGTAATTTTTGGTAGAAAAAACTTGGGAGTTGCTTCAAAAATAAAGACATTAATTATGACTGGCTAAAATTATTTCAGCAGTGAGCTGAAACCAGTAGTAGTTACACTGTTTTATACATAAGAAATGATTAAATTCAGTATTACTATCCGTGTACAAAAATGTGTGTAAATACAATTGATATATATAAAAAATCATTTTTTATAATTACAAAATTATATTCAGGTTATGTGATTATGTTGAAAGCAATAAATAATTATTTGTTTATAAATTGCCATTTTCTGTAATAAGTGTTTGAAAAATAACTATAGTCACATAAAGAAAACCTTTTCACTTTTACGCTTCTTGTGCGCCAAGGTTAAAGTTCACATGCAACTCATGCGATACTTGTTGCTGCGTAACTTGATGATCGATTTGATTGGATTGTTGTTCACGCACGGTGCAATTTAGTCCCGCCCAGAATGAAAAGGTTTGTTTCTGATGACTTCAGTTACCTACAGTCAAGGAAAAAAGTGGTGGTGTGTTTTGCTATACAACTCATAGATTTCTGAAGATTTGTCCTGCTCTCTC
Source organism: Ophiothrix spiculata (assembly GCA_000969725.1). NCBI lineage: Eukaryota > Metazoa > Echinodermata > Ophiuroidea > Amphilepidida > Ophiotrichidae > Ophiothrix > Ophiothrix spiculata. The sequence continues at coordinate 147,710 of JXSR01S011181.1, forward strand.
ACTCCATGATGATCCACATACAAGTGTCATCATTCATTTTAACATTGAAACCAGGGGTGGAGGGGAGGGGTAGGAAAAGAATGTTTTCCGGGGGGGGGGGTTTACTTACATTGACAAGGTATATGTATATGTGCCGTGCCTGCCTTATGGGGTGATTTTTCCTGGATTTTGGTAAATCAATGGGGTGGTTTTCATCTCAGATGAAAGCACCCAATTTTAATAAATTGGGTGCTTTTGGGAAAATTTGTCAAAAAAGCACCCAATTTTGAGTAAAATTGGCACGGTACTTTTCCATTAAAATTGGTATATTGATGGGTGGGTTTTTGAGCAAAAGAATAGGTATAGAAGGTCAGTTTTTCGGGGTCCGGGAGGCACATACCCGTACAAATTTTTTTGAAGAACCGCCACCCCACGGGAATGTTTTATTATGACAATTGACTTGAACATCACTTGCACCTGTAAACAGTTGAATGGAGCCATTCCAACAAACCTTTTTACATGATTATAGATCAAAACTTATTATATAACAGCTAAATAAATCCTGTGTCACTTGATTGGCGCAAATATTTCATTCGGTGAAAGATCAAATACCTGATTCAACTTGGCTTCACCTCAATTGAATGGAGCAGTGTTCTTTCACCTCATGAAATATTTGTACCATTGCACTCATAAACATGCATTATTTGTGAACCATGCTTAATCAGAGATAGACAGTGGAAGGGGTATGGTATGCGACACACAGGCCAACATCAATAATATGATCTAAAGTCAGCCTCACAATTCTTTGAAAGGAGCATTGACAGTGCAGGGCCAATTGTTTACGAATGGGACCGGTATTCTGCGAGACCTGATTTTGCCCGAGGAATTTTACAGAAACTTTGGTGTACTGGTTTTTATTTGAATTCAAAGTTACAAACTGATTTTTTCCATAAAAATATGACCACAAGAGCTGAAATTTGACACAAAAAAAAGACCTTTGAAATGCAACCATTGAGAATTGGGGTCTGTAGAACTGAAGGTTGAAATAGCGTCATGTGGAGCAGAAGAGGAGACTTTAGAGGAAGGTCTTGGCTACAGGACAGACCTGTAGGGCCTACCCCCGGGGGGGGGGGTACTCAATTTTTTTTTAGGTATGTGAGATCCGCGATATCGAACATAGGGTCTTGCGGAACTGATTTTTGGTCAAAAATAGGGTCTAAGGAACTAATTTTTTCCCGAATTTAGGTCTCAAGAACTGCTTTTTTCACATAAAAATACGACTATTTGAGCTGAAAATTGCTCAAAATTAGCTAGAAAACATAATAAAACACATTTGTGAGTCATTTTCTTTGAAAATGGGGTCTTCGGAACTGAAGTAATCTTGAAAAGAGCATCTTGGGGAGCGGAAGATGAAGCTTGAAAAGGGGGTCTCGAGGGCGGCACATACCCTAACCTTCAGTCAATGTAAGTAGCTCCCCTGGGGGCCTACCTTCAGAACGTGTGAGTGACCTCCCCGATCTCCCTGCCTGCAGCCCAGGACCTGCACAGTATCAATGGATGAGGGAGCAAGCCACAACCCTCAGAAAAAATGTCTGCTCAACCATGTGCTCATCCCCAAATGAAATCAAGAAAAGTATAATGTTTCAATATATAGTACACTGTTAATGTAACTGTGCAAAACCTAACCCTTTTATGGATCTACTTTTCAAAAAGTTCACAAAAATTGTATGCCAAAGTGGCACAAACTTTGCCCATATGTAAGAAAACTCTGAAAATTTGTGCCAAATATAGTGCAAATTTTCAATTTGGATTTTTAAGGAATTAAGCAAAATTTGGGTGATATGTATAAGGAAAAAATGTGGGTATACCTTTTTGTGTCTGATTAAGAACTTTGGTTTGCCCCTGGTCGTCCGCTCAAATGAAAATGTCTGGTTACACCTCTGAATGGATGTCATATTTCTCCTTCTGAACGAGAAGTATCTTCGCAGCTATGGAGCACAACCTGAGAATATATGGTGAGACGTGGATGGTATCTGGCATGATGCAGACTAAAGTGGTAGTCAGAGATATACAATGTATAAATCAAAACGATAGAGGCGTACGTTTAGCTCTATAGACCATTCTTATAATTGACATACTCTTGCTGCCATTGATGGGATAAATCCACAGAATCGGATGGGGAATTGGAACTCAACGAGGGCAAGTAGTTTCACCAGGTATACACTGTATGCAGCACCCCATGAAGGAGCATTCGCACAGGGGACCCACGGCTTTACGTGACTGTCCGACCACGGAGCAAGTAGAGTAAAGTTTCTTGCCCAAGGAAACAAGGAGACAAAAACCGCCAGGCCCGGGGCTCGAACCCACAATCTCTGTATTACGAGACCCATGCTCTAACCGCTCGGCCACGCTCCCCTCTTAGTAGGGTAATATCATACTTGCCTTCGTTCTGAGTTCTGATTCCCGTTCGATTCTGCAGATTTATCCCAACAATGGTGGGAGTATATAAGAATAGTCTTTGCTGCGATGTGTGACTAAATTGCACTCAACCAGAGCTGGACTGAAAGTGTTGAAAAGATGTCTGCTGCCATCACTGATAAACATAAACTTTTGTTATTTATAACTTTATAATTTTTTGTATGGTGGGGTACAATAAACCATTCTTGCACTTTGTATCAAATGGAATACATTAAAGGTTGTTGACATTTCTAAAGTTGCGTGAAGAAATTTTTTCATTTTTACACGTCTGGTGCGCCAAGGTTAAAGTTCAAACACAACTCACGCGATACTTGTGAGCTTGCGTGATTTGTCTGTTCTGTTGATGTGTGACTTGACGATCGATTTGATTTGTTTGGTGTTCATACACGGTGTGTTTTGGTCCCGCCCAGAATGAAAAGGGTTTTTTTCAGATGACTATAGATCCAAATCGAGAGGGTTACAATTCAGGTTTCAATATTTTGCTCAATTCATCCAATTCAACTGTTTGCCAAAAGTTTGACAAATCCATTTGACCTAATACTGTATTCAAAACTTAAAGGGGCATTGGACAAGTTCAGCATCCCCCTACTTTTCCCAAAACATTTTGAGAAGTTTTTTCATCATTTGAAGTATTAGCTGTAATAATGACAGCATGCAAAGTTTCATTGCCAAATTCAAACCCTATATATCAAAATATTTAGATATTCTATTATTTTTAATTATCATTGTCGACAACGATAAATACTGCCCTCTATAGTTGATTTTTTTAGAATTGGCCTGTTCAGGAGTTCTAATGAAAATTCAAAATTTCTTTTGATTTATCTGCAATCTATGATGTGAAAGGAATGTTTTACAAACAAATCTTTGGCTCTTTCACATTGTATAGCATCAATAAATCGTTATAAGAATAACAAATCTTTAGGTCTTTGTCATTGTAAAGCATCAATAAACATGTTTAGAGAATAGCCTCATACCCAAAATCAACAAACAAAATAAAATTCAAATTTTTGACTTTTTCGAAGGTTTTGATCAAAATTATCCTGATATCTGGTAATTGACTGTTATTTTCTAACCTAGGAAGTGAAAATCATCGACAAACAAAATTTCAAAATTTTGTCCAATGCCCTTTTAAGCAATACTATAACAATAACATCTAAAAAAAATGAAGCGCCCCCTATCACCCATGACTTTATATTTAATTGGCTTATTGGGTTTGTTTTTGGTATATATGAATACCCTCCAAACGACTTGGCTTAAAGATGCTCACTTTTTCTGTTACATCCATATGCTGAATTAAATTCGGGATCCCGAATTCTTAAATTCCATGTGTATTTTTATAGGAAAGCATGTATGTGCATGTATCCACTTTTCAGTGGCAAAACAAATTTTTGCCAAAACACACTTGTAAAGGGAAAGGTGTAAGATCCAAAATCAGTGTCTATGATTTACTTTAAAGTAATAGACCTAGATATACCTACCATTTTCCAATTGAGTGCCTCCCAGGTTTAGCAATTAGTCGAAGACAAGAATATTAAAGTATGCTGATCTTGACTTACATTAATACATTTTGTTAACTTTTCAAACAAATAAAACTATAAACTGTCTAGACATTCTTAATGCATTCATACCGATAAATATTTTTATAGTTTTCATGATCTATGTTCAGGGTTGTCACCAGGCATTTTTTAGTGCTGGGTAAAATTTATGTGAAAAAGTAAGAAAATAGAAATTTTGATAATAATTGTTAATTTTTCTATTGATTCTTCATTGATTTTGTAACTTTTGAGTCTTGAGAGCCGGGTATTTTGACTCAAAATCAGCCTGAGTGTCGGGTGGAAATGAAGAGAATCGGATGGTCCCGCCCTCCACCACCCAGCGTAGTGACAACCCTGTCTATGTTGTATATTTGTAAACTGGTAAAATCAATCGAATTGCTTCAGTAGATGATCAAACATTTGACCATGTAGATTTACTAAGTGTAAAGAAAAAAAGTTGGTAAAATTTTCCCCATTTTAATACAATTAATATTTTTGCTGATTTGAAATGTTTTTGTGACTTGTGTCATTTTTAAAGGATTGTCAAGATTTTTTCCCCTCTTTTTTTGTGTGTGTTTCCCACCAAGGTCCACACATGGAACCAAGGTGACTTTTATTATCAGATATCAACTTCATCATCATCGTGTAATAGATCAACCACATATTTTTTTTAAACTAGAAAAAGAAAACAGAAAACCCTACCCCCCCTACCAGAAATGATTTTTTTTTTGAAACCCAAAAACATTTACCAAAAAATAAAAAGGGAACGTGAGGCCCAAGATTGATTTTTGAAGACCACGAAACATCTTCAACGGTAAAACTACAGATAATCAATCATGGGCTCCCACTTCTGAAAATGGAACTCAAGCTTGTCCCGCTGAGTGGCAATAATATTCTCAAGGTGCATCGTAACTTTAATCATATTTTTAAAATAATAGAAATTCGGAATTCTACCCATACTTCTACACACATAAATACACTTATGAGCAATGATCAGAAGTTGGTTAATTAAAAATAAGTTATCATCTATTTGAAAGTAAACATATAACTTGTTGAAAACAGATAAATTTGGCAAAAACTTTATATTGTCAACGACGGTATCCCAAAAAGCATTAATTTCATTACAACCCGTATACAGATGACCAATGGTTTCAGGTTGGTTACAGTACGTACATGTTTCGTCGTCCTTAATACCAATATCTTTTTAACCAACTTTTTGTAACCAAGATATCGTGTATAATTCGGTACTGCAACCACCTTAGTTTGCTATCCAGAGTTAAAAGGGAGTTCATACACCTCTTTACATTCATTGTCATTTAACTCGAACATATTTCTCAACCTTACACTGCAAACTGGCTCATTTAAACTTTTTGAGTTGTAATGATGGCACAAATCATAGGATATTAAGATTTCAACAACTCACTGTATCTCTTTATACAGGCGTGTACCGTTGTTGATTCGTGATGAATCCACAGTTGATATTCTAATTAGCGCGTCACGCACGGCACGGCGTTTACTGAAGTGCGTTTACGCAGTACACAAAAGTCGTCACACTGATTATCGCGTGTCGATCACTTATAGTCTGTGCAAAAGCCCGGTGCTTGGGAAAAATGATAAAAGTCAAAGCAACAAACATTCACAAATTAGCACTTTGCTTCAGATATGCTAAGTGTTTTTATGAAGATAAGTAGGTCTATCTGATAAATTGAAAACATTTAGAATTTAATTTATACGTTTTCAGGAAGATTTTCGTTGTTGAAAGGTATTCAAACACGCCACAGAGTTGTTCATCGCGAATCAACAACTCTGCATCCGATGCGTCTGCGTATTTTTATCACGCTCGGGTGGCTAAAGCCACCCTCGCGCGATAAAAAT
>JXSR01S011183.1:0-11905 GCA_000969725.1 Ophiothrix spiculata
TAATTTGTGGGTATTATGATTGCATCAGGTGATTGTAATTAGGAAAAATCACATAAAGGATAAAGGCCCTCACAGGCTTTGAAAATGAACAAAAATGACAGAAACTTGTAGTTTTTTTGTGGGAAAGAGAAGGGTTAATGAATCGTAATCCTTTCCCTCTTGATGGTGGTTGGTAGATCTGCTACACTATATGAAGGTTACAGAATGTTCTATATATCACCTTTGAAACCCATTTCTCAGTCATTTTGAAAAGATTGTTTATTTGTATTACAAGTTAGCTTTAATTTTGAAGCTCAAAATATATGGGCCGTAATCATGTAGAACTTTAAATTGTTACATCATGTCTTAATAAAGTACATAAAAGAGTAACTTTGCTACATGTCCGCATACCAGTCTAGACTCACCATTGGCAATCAGCTCACTCCTTTGACTTTTTGTGACCAATTCTAGACAACACACTACTGTTTAACTTCATACTAAAGTGGTTTCAGTTAAAGATTAAGTGCATTACATTGGTTGTCGCTAAGGAGAGCCCAAAGCCTCCCCGTGGAATACTTGAGTCGCTGACATTTTTTCGCATTGGATCCGTCAAGTGGCGTTTTTTTGCACAGAAAACCATTGAGTTTCATTTACTCTGATTCTGTTTCTGAAATATGAGGTTAAGGCCTCTTGATAATCACTTGAAAATCTGACTTTTTGGTGCGGTCAATAAGATGATTTTCTCCACTTAAATGAGAAAGTGAGTTAAACAATTAATTTGATTGGTACAAATGGGTTCTGGATCTGTTTTGAATTCGAAATGAGAACTTGCGGTTTTAAATATAGATGGATTGAGGTGAAATTCAAGTGATGGACTAAATGAAATAAGTACCGTAATCGTTTCTGTTTGGGTAATTTTTTTTTTTCTTAAGTTGAACATTTCATAAATATGTAGCAAGATTTATACTAATAATTTTGTTTGTTCTCTTTTTCTTTCATGAAATTCTACCGACCCATGTTGCTTTGCTGGTTTCAATCATTTCATTCTGGGTTTAAGTAGGTAAGTTGTTTTCTCAGATAAATTATATCAAAAGCAGAATGATTTGATCAAATGCAATCCATGACTAAGTTGTCATTAGAATGACAAATTAACCATTAATCAGGAAATTAAAGTCTAAATTGATAATTCAGCTAAAACCATTTTGAAATTCACTGCCACCAGAAAACAAAATCAGTATAAATCCAATTTCTAATTGAAAATATTTATAACATTCAAATAGACTAAATTATCATGCTTTGTTTCAAAATGAAACAACCATTCTGAACATCTGAGCCATACTATTATTATACTAGTTGAAATAAATTAACCTTCAAAACTATCTTTAACTGAAATCAAGATGAGAAAAGCTCTATCAAATTTCTGAGATATCTCCTCACAAATTGAAATAACCTTATGAGAACAGGGGATACCCTGCTATTATAGCGCATGTATGCCTGTCTGTATTAAGATCCTGCTCATAGCAACTAGTAAATGCTTAACACAAAGCAGTTCAACACTTTACAGTGTGTCCCTCAGAAAGGCTCTAAAATGTAAACCTATTCTATATTGAGAAAGCATTCCAACAAGCTGTGTGTGTCCCCCACCCCTGGTATTATCCACTGCACACTTTGTGAGATCTGTACAATAACTAGCTTTGTCATCAAGTCCATTGTCGCCCTATAAACATCTCGGTTACATAACAAGAAACTACGGAAATATGCGAGTGAAACGAATGCTACGGATATTAACACACAGCTCAATGTTAATGCCGGTTTTGGATTTCAATGTTCTATGGACAATTTGAGGCGAGCCATTACGACTCATCAACTGAAAACTTATACATTTAATACGTCTATGTTTTGCCAAATAACCAAAATCTTTCTGTATCTGATATCATTTTTTTTAAGTTGACAGAATATCAAATATTCCCAAACGTTGAAATTAATTAAGTCGTCTAATACTTCAATAAAAGAAAATTTGTATGTAAAAAGAGATGCGTTGTCATAATTGAAATGCATTGTTTTAGCATCGGATTTCATAGTTCATATTTTTGTACTTATTCACTATTGATTGTAATGGCAATTTACGTAGCAAGGAAAATTGGAAAAGCTCATTTTGTCTGTGTGATTAGAAACATTGCATATTTGGTGGTTTAGAAATCACAGATAATGCTATATTGAATTTCAAACTTCGGATTTATTATTTGGGTTAAATACAGAAAGTTTCAATTAGCTATCAAACTGTTTTTCTAGGTAATTTTAGATGAGGGAAATTTTTCCTTTGAATTGAAGTTTAATGAAGACAACAACTTCGGATCAAATTAGTAATTTGTTGTTCACATAAAATATTTTGTGAAAATTCCACATTCAGGAGTTCAGTTTGAATGCTTCAACTATAAAACTTTGTTTTTGAAGTTTTGTTACCAAAATATTACTCGAGCTTTCCTCATAACCATCTGACATTTAAGGGCTAAAACGTGTTCCGATTTGCATCTATTTAAAGTTGAATGCATCTATTTTGTTGTAAGCAATTGCAAAACACAAAATTATTCACAAATAAATGATAAAAAAGATTAACCAATGAAATTTGAAAATGAAATATGAATCAAAAACTAAAAAAATATCATAATTGAACCATGCCTCCTAAAATTGGTGCATACCATGAACAGCAAAAAGAATCATCTCCTCCATCTTTTTGATTGAAAACTTTTAGAATGAGCATTCAAAAGTTTCTGTTTGGTTCTGTACAGATGAAGTGCTTTTCGCAAGTAGAAAATTGAAAACACCTTGTGCTCTGTGAATCTTAGAATGGATGAAATATAAATGGGTTAATTTGGTCTACAAGATTTCATGTGCTTTTTGAAGAGGTTCTGATGAGAGGTTATCAAAGTTGAAGTGAGACTCGGAAGCGTGTGACAGGAATTTTGATCAATTAATATTCAAGAATGTAAGCTTTAGCTACTTTATAAGTTCTTGATCAGAACTCGGGATGTAATTTGTTCCAGAAAAGTTTCAAACCTGTGGTGTTATGTTAAATATAGGAATGATTTATTTGCCTAATATTAGTATCACAAAAAACCACTTCTTGGGTTCTGGCAGGCAGAAAGTTAATCAGGCTGAATTCACCATCTCTCCAGAGATGGTCTCCATTTATAAAAGGATCACAGATTCCTTCATTTGTAATACAAATTCAAATCTCGGTCTGAAACATCAGTCCAAAACATTGTTAGTCCGAAACGTGTCAGTCTAAAGATCACAGTTCCCACACACAGGTTTATCCGTGCAAAGGTTCCTCAGTCCAACAACAACACTTTGTCAGTCAAAAGCCTGACTACAAAACGATATCAATTAGTATTTTTATTTTAGTATTTTTGATGTTTTGGACTGACATCATTTACCATACAAGACTATCACAAATGCATTATCTATGTGAAGGGCTTATAAAACAAAATTATGAAATTGGTTGATATCTCTTTGTTTCAGCAGCTCACCATCTTGAAGATCCGAAAATTACCCATAACCAATTAATCGTTACTCAGAAAATATTGTCTAATTATTGATCTTACTAACGGGCTTACTAATCACTTAAATCAATAAAGCCAACTTGGAATCTCATGTTCCCATATTTGTATTAGCAGAGAAATCAATTGGTTAATGATAATGATTAATTGTTTGAGGAAACCCCTACTACTTGTTGGGGTACTCAACAAATTTTGGTAGGTATGTGTCACACGGGTTTTCCAACATTTGAGTACCTGATCTGTGGTCAAAAATAGGGTCTAGCAGAGAGCACCTCTCTGGATCTATGGAACTGTTTTTTCTTCGAATCAGAGTCTACAAACTGATTTTTCCCCCATAAAAATATTGACTATGTAGAGCTGAAATTGGCTCAAATGAGCATTAATACATATTTTGGGCCACTCTCTTCAAAAATGGAACTCTATAGAATTGAAGTAATCATGAAATGGGCATCTTGGGAAGCAGAAGAGGTATGAAAAGGGATTTTTTCCATGGCACATACTTTTAGTATCATATTAAAATGTGATACCTTCCCCCCCCCCCTTCCAATAGCCCTGGCCAGCGTTATCATGATCAGGGCCAGGTCAGGTCCATGAGACTGACCACTGCACTTGGTGTTTGCTGAGTTTGCTTTGTAGTATTTTACACTTTGTAGAAATAATGTAAATATGTACATTTACGCATATGGTCATTCCCAGAGGAGATGATAAGGGATAGAGGGAGGCATCATTTGAAATCTTCCACAACCAGGAAAGGGGAGGGGGAAGGAGGGAGAACTCTTGAAACGTTTATCATGCAGAGGATCTGTCCCCAATTTCTGAACCAAGGGACATGAAAATGGAGAATTGATCCTTTTAAAAAGGTTTTTTTAATATAAACTTTCAGCCAATTTGAGTTTTTATATGATATCTAAGTCCAAAAACTTTCAAAGAGATCGCTGGATTACTAAAACAAAATGGAACCCATACAGAATTGCAATATAGGTGCAAAATGGGTGTCTTAATACATATCCCATACCACCCTTCTAGGCCAGTACCTCTCCCCTTCCTTCATGAGTAGGGAGGCTCAAGTTAATGATGTTAATTTAAAATTTTCTGTAGATAATCATATGCAGAGACAAAAAACAAATACAGATTGATTAAGCATCATTCAGATACTTTGTCAATTTCATACGAAATCAAATAATACGAACACTTGTTTTCATCAGTGATTTAACCTGTAACTAATGATTATCACTCCTACAGCTCCCTTAATTCACTTGGGTAAATATGAGACCAGCAGTTACACCTAATAGAGCTAACATAGATAATGTGATATGTGGTAGCCATATCTTTACACTGGTTTGGTTGATTTGACCAATGCATAACCAGTCTGGTTTGTAACGCTTAAACTGCCACTTAATGCTATAGGCTAAACAAACATTCCTGGTAAAACTGGACATGGCTTTGTTCGAGCTAAATGTTAGAAACCTCCCTATACATCAATTGAAACGCTTTATTTATCATTTTGTGTGTTAGTTTTTATTTGCCAGACAAGTGCAAATCGGACAAACGTTAGGAGCCATGACCATATTTATTCTGGAGATAAAAAAGCCGGACTTGTTAATATGGCTAGAATTAAATACAAAGGCAATAGATTTTGGCCCCTATTTTTCTTGGACAAAGGATTAAGTTTTTTGCGGGTTTGTGATTGGTATTTGTATTTTCTTATGGACTTGGAAATTTAACCCAGGATAAATAGAAATATATTGTGTCATACAATCGATATAATTTAGGTTAAAACAGCATGTTTATTTTAATATCAATTAAATTGTGCTCAACCTCTAAAACAACAATGTAAACTGGACAAACATAACAGGCAAAGTACATGTGTATGGATGAAATCTAGCTGCCTATCAACTGATGGAAAGCAAGTGTCTCGCTTTTTGTGGCTGGAATCATAACTTTGCCGATGGTTACTTTTGTCATAATTTTTTATCTCGGTTTTAGGTTGTAAAAATAATAATTTTGTTAGGTCATTTGTTTTTGTTCAAATTTCGTTAGATTTTGTTCTAAATGAAAGCGGGGAAAGAAACAGATTATAGTCATGATGGCTTGAAAGCTTAATTTGAATTGTTCCTAGGCAGAAAAGATAACTTTGCTTATTGTAGAAGCAAATTGCAAGTCCTACAATATTATATCCAAAGCAATCATATTATTTCTGGCTAATTATTCCATGTTTTCTGTCGTGTTTCAGGAACTGTGCATATAATTCTCAACATTTAATTGCAATTAGCAAAATTAAACAAATGTTTTTAATTGTACATTTGTGAAAGCAAAATAAATTGTAAAAATATCTGAATCATTCTGACTGCCAACAAATGCAGTAATCACAACATTGGTCATGTAGAGAGAAACATAGAGAGTGAAACTAGTGAATTGTAAAATGATTTCTATCATCTGATTGCTACAAATTGATATTTCTGTTTTTAGAAAAACAGTCAAATGTAATCGTTTGGAACTAAAAACATTAGTTTAAATTAATGCTCTTACCTTTGCCAAAAAACACACATTCATTTTAAACACGAATATACCTCAGGATTGAATGGTGCAGACACACCGAGTCTCTGGATTTTTTTCAAATACTCCAAATCTGTATAGATAGTATTGAAGCATTATAATATGTACTGAAAAATCAGACTATGAAAGAGATTCCTGGTGAAAAATCTAGGTGGTATCAACATTCTACTGCTCCAGTCTATTTCTGAACATGCTGAAAAGTGTAGAAATGCATAAATTTCAAAGAAGTAAAACAATAAGCCACAGGTTCTAATGTTTTACAATATGCAAGTTTTGTGAGTTTTTGTCTGAGCTGAAAGTGACTTATTCCTTCACTTCACCATACAGATCCCAGAGGATAAAGTGCATTTTCTTTGCCAACATACACTTTTTAAAAGTGATCATAATGAATTTTGACATTGAGAATGAGATTGCCGTTGAACAGTGTTGTTTTCACCGCTGTTGTTTTGCATATTTTTCAAGATGAGATTTGATTAACAAATGGAAACATTTACGCTGTGGTAATGTGCGACACGATACAATAAAAATGCAAATAATGGAAGCCGATTAAGTGAAGTACTTTCTCTAGTTGAGACACTAGTCGTATTGATTTTAAGGTACAGAAAAGGGCACCTAGATGCACGAGAAGGGGCCGCTATGGCACATTACTGACGTACGACGTGTATGGAGGGTAGGGGTAATGTATCAGTAACAGGCATTGCACTTCTGTAGTCTCATCATTGAAAAAATATTGTCAGTTGATTTGACTGAAATTTGTTCTCTTATATTTTTGACACCTGTTGAAAAATATTGTATCATTTAAAATCTTTATTTAAAAAAATGTTTTTAGAGGTCCTCATAATGCCCGAAACCTGATTCCTAAGATTTTGGTTTTATCTGATCAATTTTGGTATATCGTTCAAGTTACAACCTTCTGTTTTTAACAGCTGCTCAGAAATTGTGGGATAAAAAAACGCATTAAATTTTCTGTGGGATTCTTTTGTGATATAACTTAAATAGTGAATTTGAACTTGGTTTAAGTTTACCAAAAAAGTATTTTAATCAATTGAAGATGTATTCTGTAAAGATTCCTAGTATCTAATTTAACGTTGGAATGCTAGCAGAATGCCTTTAATCTGGAAATGTTGAAGTGGCCTCCCGCCAGATTTAACCAAATACGAAGTGCATGATGCGGATGAACATCTCATTTTCTGTTTTTGTTTTCTCCATCAGTCATCAGCAAGTTCTTACTTGTCTTTTAAGATGCCCATCCTCAGTCCGGTATTAAATAAAGATCACGTACAACACTAAGCACTTTGTTATGGCCAATTGGCGGCAAATAAAATGCCCACAAAGTGTCGAGTTGGAACGAATGCGTGGCGAGTCACAAAATTTATCAAGTGGCCATCAAAATCAATAAAGGTGAGATCTACAGGTAACGAAAGAGAAAAGAAGGAGCAGGCAAAGTTATTGGGTTGTATAGCATGAGATGATACTCCCTATGTGAGTGAAATTGTAACTGATCTTATTTGAGCCAGTGCTCGCTCGCTTGCTAGTTCCGAGTGGTCTGCACAATTAAAAAAGGCAAATTAAAAAGCCAAACCATGAGGTTCAATGAACCAAAAGGAAGCGACTGGTTGCGCATGGACTAATAAGTCAAGGAGGAGTAAAATAGCGATCAATCTAAATGCAAGACATCAAAATGACCAGGTTTTGGACATCCATGCTGGGATGAGCAAGGACTTGAGAAATTGGAAAGATGAATGGGTTACTGGACGGATGAATGGAGGGGATCTTATGTGAGGTGCTAAGAAGGTGATACTATCATCTTATGACATGTTTTCTGGTGTGGTAGTCATCTGTAGCAATGAAGAATTTGGTCATTATGTCGGAGTGATATTTTCAGAAAAATTTATTTATAATACAATTGATAGAAAGTTTTATTTTGTATCTGTATCACCAAAAGGAAATCGGTTGTAAAAACATTGGTATAATTTGCAATCAATTGATGATGCAGTTGTTATTATGCACTTGACAATGCAATTTAACCTTTTTTTGATTGCATTGCAATTTTCCAACTTATAAGAACAAAATTGCTACTGCGGATAAAATGTATGACCACTTGTTAAAATTTTGTTCATTTCAAATTCATTTTGTTATGTTAAAAGTATTACCAAAATTTATATAATACAAATGAAACAGAATAGTCACATCATATGTCTGTGAAAGATGAATGTCCGTATGAAAGAAATTAAAAAGTTAAAAAATTTAAAGGGCACATAACAGACCTTTTAAGATTCTCACCCAAATAGCTACTGGTATTGTTTTGGTAGGAAACCCATTTCCTATAGTTTTAGTTTCAGATATACATATGATTTCCCATCAATATCAGGACTTGGCACCATTTCCTGAAGACCTGATAAAATCCCGATTATTGTTACATCTTCAAATGTAATAACATGAATACAATCCACACACTCATCCCCAAAGTCTAATGTCTATCTTTACTTGTATGTTGGGAGTGAGAAGTTGTATTTGTTGACACTTGGTACTTTTAGAGATTCCATTTATAGTCAGTAAAATAAACCTACTTGACTGACTTGATGAACTTTGGATTTGACTATGAGTAAGGATTAATAAAGATGTCTATGTTTTGGTCTGTTTAAAGAGGAAGTTTTAGTGGAAGATAAAAAGGTTTTTTGTTACAGTGAAATTTGGTATGGTGATAGTGATGAGGCGACTGGTTAATGAAATCTCAATGAAATGTTAATAACACTTGGCATTGTTTTGTGTAATTAATGCATTTCCTAAATAAGATAGTTAATCTTCCAAAAATGCATTGTTTACATATAACAGGATATGTGTCATCTTTTTATCATCAAAAATCATCTTTCTATCTTTTTGAAACATCATCTGATTTGGAGCAGAGTAACAAAAACCACAGCTTGTCAAGATGCGATGTATAGCAATGGCTGATATTTGGCGGATTGCTACAACATGCTAAGCATTTGATGTCGGCAATGACACTTTCTGTAGTAATAATGAAAAGTTGACTGCTAAGGAACTCAACAGATTTGCTATTTTGCTCCAGCTAGGCAGTCAGTCGGAGCACTGGCTGTCAGTGTGTGCGGGCTTGGCAAGCCTGCGTAGGAGTGTTGCTAGCATTGCAAGAGTGCCTGAGCTTAGCCTAGCCTAGCCTAGCCTAGCTTGTTCAGTGACACTGTTCCTGACTAATTCAGTGAACTTAGTAGCTTGTGTGAAGTTAAATCAAATTTAAATTTCCCTGAATCACTCAGCTGAATTGTAGTGAGAAGTCAATTTGGTCAAATGGTGATTGTTTTCTGTCAGTGATATTTTGAATTGAAATGTAATTTGAAAGTAGTTGATAGGGCTGAACTTTCCAAGTATTAAAAGCAACATTGTTGCAATTTTTTTAGTCAAGATTGTGACACAATAGGGAAAAAATTGTATTCACCGGATTCATAAAATTTGATTAATTTAACTTATACTCACACTAGGGCAATGAACTATCCCTAGTTGAAAATGGACATTATATCTGAACTTCCTTATTGTCCTTAAAAGGTTTCAGAAAAGGTAGCAACATTTGCTACAGTACTGGTATTGATCATTCTAATAGGCCTATGTTTTTCTTTAAATGAAAACTGTTTGTTTCCTGAATCAAATTAAAGATACTATTTTTAAGCAACTTTGAAGTTATTATGTCGCAACTTAGGGAACTGTCTTTATTATAAATATCTGGTTGTGAACTAATTTTTAGTTTTGTACAATTTACAAATGAAGACTGTTTTTTTAAAAACAATATAGTTCATTACATATTGACAAATCAAGTTAACCTTTTTGAATTATGAAAGTGTCACATTTTCTGGGCTGGGGTTAATTTGTTTATCGCATTTCTGTTTTTTTTTTAAACATTGTTCATGTGGATAGAAATCTTAACAATAATAATGGAATCACTGAGTAGAATACAAAGAGACTACAGAAATGCAAAATTCCTACATGGGAGACACGATGACCATTAGCCTTTGGGGAAGTAATTTTGCGAAGGTGTCGCAGACGTGAAATGGACTTAACTCCCTTGATCTCGTTCTGCATCGACTCGGGCTGTGAAATAACATAATTGCATTGATTACATTATGGCCGAACGTGTGTGCTTTTGACAAGAACACAATCAGACTATACACCGTTTTGCAAACATTACATTAAGTTAAAAGGTAGTATGTGAATTTTGAATCACATGTAAGTTACTTTGTTTTTACCTTGGAAGGTTCTTCAAAAGCAAACAGACGATCTTTGTCTTTTGCAAAAAAGGCAGTATATAGTCTATATAATAAACATTAATGTACATACAACCTTTTAGCATTGAAGTGGAATTGGATGGTTAGTGTAAGTATCTACAGTACAATGTTTAAAAATTGCAGATACTGCATATTTACTTTATCATATGGCAAAATAATTTTGAAACTATTGTTTGCTTGTCAAAGCCCAGCGGATCTTTAAAAAAAAAGTAACTGATTATTGTTTTAAAAATATCTTACTCTTTTTCTTTTTTAAATGTTTTTCTCTATTTTTCATGTTCTAAATACATAAAGATACACTCAAAACATACAGTCACGAGTCCATTTTTCCAGGACGGGGGTTCCTTTCCATATTTTTTTTTATTCTGCCAAACTTTAAAAAAACATTTAAAAAAGAAATATATTTTACATTTTTCACCCATGTTTGAATTGTCCTGTAGGATTCTTTAGGGAGGGTCATATTGTTACATTCACTATTGATGGGCCATATTGAGGGATTCACTAGGGATGGGCAGTATTGGTGTTAGAAATTGTATGGACAATTACAATTACATTCCTCCCATTAGTAATTTCTGTAATAACTGCATCTTTTTTGGTTCTGATGTGTGCTCGAATTCTCCTATGAGCAGATGAGGCGATTATGGTTGCAATCTTACGAGTTGCAAGTTCCCAATAGGAATGGGCACATTATAAAGTAACTGAAGTCTCACCGATAAAGCCATTCTTATTTTAAAATGTTTTGTTGCCCTTGGAGTTGTATAGTCTTTGAAATAACTTGTGTTTTGCTTGCAAAATGGCAATATCACATCTGCGAAAGAGTCTAGAATTATATATTGTGGTAGGATCATATCGTCTTGGCTAAATATTTTGGCAATGTGAATTAAGAGGTAGCAGGCAATAGGGCTAGGAACAGCACACCTCAGATGGGATCGAAAGATAAGAAATCATCCAGGATGAAATTACAATGGTGTTTAGATTCCTACGATGTAATTCCTGTCCCTCATGTTATTTAGACAAGATTAAAAGCAATAAAAGCCGATAAAACAAAACTAAGAGGGTTCAAGTTATCGTTTTTTCGAGGTCCTTATTTCCTGCTATTTATTTGTCTAACATTGGTTGTACCTTTCCCCTATAACTACAACAGGGTTAGATTTCTTGCGTGTTACCACTAAGGTACCAGTGGAGTCGAAGCACGAGGCGCGCTTGCTTTATTCCCTTCTATGACCTATCGTTTACACTAGACAAGATGCAAAAACCTTTATTAAATACCGCATCTCGAACATTGATGATTGCATTTCAGACTAAACATAAGCACATTTATTTGAGCAGGATTTGTCTGAGGATATACCCACTGCTTTTTTTCCGTTTTGCCGTTTCCTGATTTGCTAGTGTGACAAGTCCCTGGTGATTGCCTGATAGCCTATAGCAATGCGTGTACAATTGAACAGGAAGATCACGGGCTTGGATTCAATTGAACCCAGAGTACTTTGGAGGCAGAGTTGATTGGGATTAATG
>JXSR01S011183.1:29675-43614 GCA_000969725.1 Ophiothrix spiculata
TCCAGGGCAAATGTTTCCTAGAACCTGTGACACATTGGCTTGAATTGGTATTGGCACAGATGCCTTCCCACAATGCACCACAAATTTGTTGCAATGTAAAATCCAAAAATTCAGGAATGTTGGTCAACCCTCAGCAACCAAGAGATCAATGTGTAAAATCTCTGGATAATCAGTAGCAGATCTTGTAAGCATTTTGATCATGGTTTTGTATAATCCGCTGATAAATATTTGTAGTAAAAAAAAAGATATTGGTGTGACCTTTCCATCATGCTTTGCTTCCAATAGGATTTTTGAACAGGTTGTAAATGAGGGTAGCACAATTAGCAGACCTCATCCCAATTTTTAATTTCAGATATGTTTCATCACTAAACCCTCTCATTAAAAACCGTACAAAAACATAGGAAGAGGGGAATGATGGGAAGGTCCTGATTGTGATACTGTAAAATGCATGGTGGGATTGAAAGAGTTTGTAGGAATGGCAGAGATCTATCATCAGTGTTCAACTTGAGGTGCAATTTCTACACATAAAATGAAACACATTGTTGCGCAAACCAGATATGATCTCAATAGTCACTTTGAATTTGTTGTGATATTTGTCATAGTTGGCTTTTGTTTTTAAGAAGGCCTTTGGTGAACTTTATTTTGGATATCAAAAAGGGAGCCCATCATGAAGTCTTGAGACTTAATTCCCAGCACCAGTGTTCATTCATGAACCACCACCATCTTCTATCATTCTAATTTTCAGTGATATAATTTTGTGTAGAGCCATTTCAATCATGGTTCATTAGGGGAAAGTGTTGATCAGCTGATATTTTGACAATTGGGTGACATTTGTGACTGTCTACCACAGAGGACCTGTAAACTAACAAACTTCACTTTGTGCTATAAGTGGAAAAGACATGCAAAGTTCATAATCAGTGGTGAAATTACCTCAGATTTTGAGCAGATTCATACTATTTATATTGTATTTATGCATGCGAAGTATCATTTCAAAACCTTGTGCAAAAAATTGAAAAAATATTTCCTAGGATTATCAGCACAAAATAAATTCTTTAGAAATAAATAAATAAATAAATAAAGAAGATGACTTTTTAATCAAAGAGTCACATCACCTGTTCAAATATTTCAAAAAAATAATTAATCTGGATGGCTTAATCCATAACAATTACACCAATTATCACATTTTAAAATCAAACAAACAAATAAAACTCCCTTTGAACACCTGTAACTTGTTAATTGCTGTCTTTTCATTAAACACAAATTTCGACACATTTGAAGTGTTAGCCATTGACAAGTCCTTTCAAAGCTTTTTAATTAACAATGATTACGATTTTAATTGATATAAGCCTACTTGATTTCCCCTCTCTAGCTTTGAATATGGTGATTATGTAACATATTCTCGGTGCAAATGGGGACAAGTTCGTATTAGGTACACTGAATGCAGTCGTGTGACTCATGATGTAGGGTCTGGACTTTCTGTGAAACTTTTCTCGGAATGATGATAATTATTTGTTTTGTGGGTGTATTAAACCATTTCTAAGATATTGACATTGTATTTGTTTTTATTGGGGTTGTAAATTGAGACTGTCTAATTAATACACAGTTAATAAAGAGACTATATCAGCACTTAGTTTGCACTCTCGTCACCTGATTTAGGATGCACTCAATGTCTTTGCCTATTTACTATATTTTGACATCTCTTCTATCTTTTAATATCTTTTTTTATTTCTTTTTAATAAGATATTTAGGGTTTTTTGTAAAATAAAATAGATTAAGCTATGCCAATTAAACAACATTTTAGGCCTTAACAGATAACTTGCAGTGTCAATCTTATCTTTTAATCCCCAGTATTATCAAACACATGCTTTAATCAGGTATCATATATTTATTTGAGTTTTTTATCAGTAAACATAAACTTGTGAGTTATATCAGAGACAAAAGATATTATGAAAGATTTAACTTGGAAACACCAACATATGTTTGGTTTTAGGTTAACACTAGTTTATTTTCACGACAAATAAACAATTGATGGTCACTGTTAGCGGTCAACAAATTGAATAGTTTATGGTCAGTTTGGTCAGACTGGTTCAAGACTTTGTCTAACAAACTTTGTGGTACTAATTAGAAATTATCACTATTACGAATTATGAATAGAAACAATCCATTTCCTTTGTTCTGATGAATTAGTTGACGTAGATGTATTGTTTTTATTTATTTTTTTCAAGACCATGGTCCGATTTTTCAAAATCTCTGAAGATGCTTGAGTTTCAAATTTCAGTTAAATCAGTCCAACATTTTATTGATTATATGAATAATTTTAAACTTCACACAGTTCAATACTTCACTGTGTGAATTTATTTATTGAACCATAATTTAAATAGACATCTTTTTACCTATATCTCCAAAATGGAAAATGGTTCAGCTGTAAAATTTCACATGTATTGTGAGAAAAATATGAGAATTATTTTGGAACCAAAATCTGAAAAGTTTAAACTAGATTATGTATTATCTGTAGCTTTCTTTGAGTTGTTCAGAGCCATCAAAGCTGATTTAATATTTTGAAAGTTGATAATAACAATTTGAATAAAAACCAACTATTTTATCCATTAACCCTCAGTTATTTTCCCTGATTCTCATCATTCGGATTCTGTGGTATATACTTTTGTCTCCCAGCCCACCCAATTTATAGATGAAACTTTCACAAATCAAGTGACAAATATTTGCCAAATGTTAAAATTACAAGATTGTAAATCAGTACGCTAGACTTAATCCTAACACAAATGTATTTGGCTTTCAAATGAGCCCATTGACAACTTAATGGGATGAAATGGATCTGAAATAAGCCGTAATAGCTCCAAAATGATTCACAATGAGGTTTCAAATGCATTTAGAATTGTTCCAATGCGATTTCATTGCATTATTGTAAAGAATTTATGGAAGTTGAGATTCTGACTGTGTGAAAGGGTTTAAAAGATGGGAAATGACTTTTTGTGAGCAATTTGTATTGTTTTGGATCAAAATTGCATTTCTTAAAGACATGGTGAAATTTATGTAAGGATATTTGTGAGATATGGATGCCATTTATCAGTTATATTAGAAGTGTTTTTAAGTATTTACTTGAAAAAAAATGACTAGCAAAGTTAGAATGAAAAGTATTCTGGATGCTTTTAACTCCTTCAGACGTCAAATTGAAGAGGCAATTTTGTGTCGGGTACTTCTCACAGATATTTTTTTATTTAAAATGTCTCCAATAATTGTCTCATTCAACACATCAAGATGGGGAAAATGAACACTAAGTAAATAAATAAATTTGTCTTGGTTCTCTTGCACAAATGGTCACATGTCGGATCTTGAATTCCAAAAAGGAGAAATTGATGTGGCAGTTCACACTTCAAACATACTAAATAAATAAATAAACTTCATCCCATGGGATTCAAGTTGTTTCACCCATTAGTGATATTGAGGACTTGTTCTGCATGTACAATTACCAAAGTGCAATGTTTTCCAATGTTCAACGGAGAGAGTCATCGTCGACTAGTCCGCATTTGCGCGGAGCTAAGCCCCTCACAACATGTGCAAGAGTGCATCAACCTATATGCTATCCAGGATATGTTGAACATTTAATTGAGATACAATAGGTAGTTAAGTAGTGTAAGGCAGGCCAGATAGGCCAGCCAGGCTAGCACAGTTGTAATAGATTCCATTCCACAATCAATCGCTTTATTAGTATTATGACAAATGCTTGCATTAAACTAGGCAATCCGACTCGCTAATCTAAAGCAATAAAACGGACGGGAATAAATATAATTTTATTGCGTGATGTAATTATAACCTTGATTGGTTTTGGTTAAGTTGGGATTGCAAAGGAAAATAATCCGGTGGCATACATTTGGGAATCTGGGAATCATTTTTCATTTCTATTGCACGCAATATTCTGGCAGGATTAGGATCATTTCATCCAAATAGGTTATTAAAACAATAGAGTCACTTAATTAAAACTGCACTTTTGGAGTGTCACTGGATCTGGAGGTAGTGACTTGAGTCCAAGTTATATCAAGGCAATATGAAGTAATTCACTCAGATTGTGTTTCTGTGTTCTAGAGGTTATGATTAGACATGATTAGTCTCCTATTCAATTTGTGGGGCTTGACAATCAGTCAGGTCATCAGTCATGCAGTATGCAATGATCTGGTTTAGTAATAAAACAAGTATTGTTGAAGAGGTGATTTTACTTTTGAGCATCAAGAATATAAACAAATTTTATAAAGATCTTAATTTGAGTAGATTTAAAGAAATTAGATTATATTGTGTTTGACATTTCTTGATTACTTGAACAAGTATGGCCAATTTTTAGATTAATTTCAATGGATCAAAAGTACAAAAGTAAAGCTGCCTAGTCATTAAATTATGTTTGAACAGGCAACATTTTGTTAATGAACTATAGTTCAAAATCACAAATAAAGGTTGCTAGTACTACAGCAGCGATCATAACTGAAATTATTAAAGTTTGTTGGAGAAAAAGGTTTAACATCAAGTATGTTACCATTTGTACACATGCAGATTTATATTTTTTTTATTAAAATCATCTTTATTGTTATCATTAGGGCCTATAGCTATAGTCGATTGGTGAGTGACAATTTTTTCTAACAATATCTTTCACATTTTTTTTTATATAAAAATACAGGAAAAGATGGTCAAAATGACTGAACATTGCATTAAGAAAGAAAACAAATTAACTAATTCTCATCAGGACATCCTGAAAACATTGAAAGTAAAAAGGCCAGAGTAACCCATCTGTACTTTTTACTTAACAAATTACAATTACAAATCTAAGCTTACTGTCCGTCCATATATTAATTGCATTGGCAAAGTGCTGTCTGATCAGCAGGCTCGCTGGCCATTAAGATAATGCTGTAAATGATGAGAGCTAATTCCCAGTACATGATGATTATTTCATTGCTAACTTCATAGGAAGTCTCACTGGGATGCTCTCTTCTTGTTGAAGCTTTCACACCCTCTGCGGTTAGTGTAAGAAATAAAAGTTGAGAAGATTGTATGTATTCTTGCAATTACTGAAATAAGCCAAGTTTCTGTAATATGTAATAAAACATTAAAAATTCATATTCTACCAGAAACCATTTCTACCATTTTGGATAAGTACGAAAGAAAACCAAATTGGTTTAAAAACCTCAGGACTGGTCCTATGCCTAAATATTTGTTTTGAAACTTTTTAGCCATCCGTGAACATTGAGATATTATAAGTGGAGAGAGGACCGGGTAACAATGATTGATCCAGAATAATGTCAGTTCACACTAATTGTTCACTGCCAAAAATCGCTAGTCCATCGAGGTGGACCTCGCAAGCACGGAGGGCAAGGTCCATCTAGACGGACAACAAATCGCTGAAGTCCCCGAGCCCAAACTCACTAGTTACCTATTAATAAGTGAGGACACAATAAAGCAGTTTCTTATAGAATCCAACTTTATACCAGAACGCCTCAAGTATAGGAAACAACATAGTATCATGCCACATTTCACAGAGGGAGGTTTAATTCATATTAAAACAGCCAAGTTCAAATCCATCCATCACTTCTTCTGTAATTTTAGCTATTGATCAGGATGACAGATTTATTAATAAGAAACATGATTTATGATATTGTGAAGAGCTTGATATGAAACAGAATAATACCTACTAGTAATATGTTGTGACATGTGCTAACGAGTGGATTGAGTCTTAACGAAGCGATTCCTAGGCTTGTGACTGGTTGACTTCCTTCGTTTGAAAGAAAGCAGTGCATCGTGGTGAAATTTCAGATGTGTATCGAAGGAAGTATGCCACTCTATGACAGAACACCCTCTGAAAATAATTAACGAAGACTGAAAATTGAAGAAAAAAAGTTTTTATGAAGAGTTCATATTTGCTTGAAAGATTTTTTCAATGAAGTTTTTCAAATTACTGACTATTGTCTTCCAAAGTAGAATTGATGGATTTTGTTATATTTGAAATAACTTTTTAAAATGTTATTTGAAAGAACTTTAGAAGATGGTTTCCTGTAATGTTAGTTGCAAGGTCTTCATTTCTTTTTTCTAACAATGCTATAAACACCTCGAAACAACCACTTTGTCTAAACTTTGGTCTAAATTTGATAAAATCATTGCACTCAAAGATTAACAATTCACTAGATATTACTCCAAGTCTCAACAGAGAATGAAATCTTTGAACAGAATGTTACGCTTACAACTGTGACCAAAAATGGAGATTTAATACCAGATCAAAGGTTTTTGTTGATATTCAATTTCATGATGAGTTGCAATTATTTTATCGCCGTGACCGGGCAACACACTTAATTTGAAACCAGAAACAAGAATACACAATGAGATTCAAAGCTGGTGGGTAGATACACACTTACATTATTAGAAATTATGATATATGATAAATGCTGAATTAATATTGACGTGCGTATCAACTTGCAGCGTGCATTATGAGCAAGTTGACAAATCTCAAAATCTGGCGTGTAATTTTAACTGAGAAAATGTGATCGACAAGAACGGTTATAACTAAAAATGTGCCATTTATGTTATGAGACTCGTTAGGTTCCCAATCAGATTTAAATTGATGCGTGAATGTAGTGAATTAGATCATCATTATGACTGTTTTCAAATAAAGCCATCGGAGAAATCAAAATGATTCGTTTAAAAGTTCTAAGTAGTGTTGAGTAAGAAAAGAGCATCGAGCTCTGGAGAGTAAGTGGATACTTTAAATTGAACGCTTGAATGAGATACATTGTAGAGAGCCGTATTGATGATTTGAAATGCTGTTGTATTGGTTTTCACTTCATGCGCAAGCAAATCGTTCTTACATTAGTGTTATACAGCTGTTGCGTATGAACGATGGCGCTGTCAATTATTGCTTGTTATCGCCAAGGGAGTTTATTTCAAATGGTATTCATTTTTCTTTTTACCAAGTACATCGGTAAAATATACCTTGGAAAGATCGAGAAGAGTCAAATTATGAAAATAAGTCTGTATTCTATCACAATTGGAAAACTGCTAAAAGGATCCCACCTAATAGCCGTAGGTTTCTCCATTAAAAGCTTTTTAATTAATTGGAATATACTGTGACAAAATAATGACAACTGGCTCGGCCAAAAACGGTGTCGGATTTCTGACGGGCAAATGACATGAAATGCACCCCCGGCTGAGACGACCCTCCAGGTTGGCGGATCGGTTTTCGTCAAGTTTTCCAATGAGTTGTTCAAATAGTAACCTTGTTATCGCACCAGGATTTTTTCTCTCTTGGGTGGGGGTAATTCTTACTAGAGTGGGGATAACTCAGGTTTTAGAATTGCAGCAAATTGATTTATTGTTCTGGGTCTGGTTAATAAGATTATTTAATATTTTTTTTCAAAAACAAAGCAATGCAATGGAACAGTTGTTGTAGAAAATTTCACCCCATGTGTCAAGATTGTCATTGTTTGTTTTATTGCTTGCTTTATTTTTTCAGTAAACTGGAAGACACTGCAAATCATTTCACTCATTGATCATTATTCTAAAATATCAGATCTAATATAAGTTAGAATATAATTGAAAAAAGTAAGTGTTAAAACAAAACCTTTCATACAGAGATGTAGAAAAATAAATAATTAGAGAAAAAAACAAGGGGAGAAAAGAATAAGAGACTCCTTAAATGTTGGGAAATCTAATGTAGAGATGTTGATTTCTATAGTTTATTCCCTATTTAAAATGGTTAAATTAAGGGTTTTTTCTTGCATACCAGAGGTCTGAAGTTCGATTCCCAGAATGTGCATCTTTTCCCATTTTGCTATGGTGAGTTTGATAAAAACTTCAAAATAATTGAAAATCCTGTTTGCACTACACAGCTTTAGAATTAATTTCAGTGACACGCCCCAAAATGAGGTTAGGGTAGCCCCATGTACAGACTTTTGTGCACATTTTTGTGTTCTCTATATACTTGCATTTCAATTAATGTTATTGAGATAGCAAAACAAACTTGGGATTTGGAGTTGCACTCTATGTTTGCTGTGTATCGACTTACTACTCTGTTTATTCTGTATCTGATGGTATTGAATGGTCAGCATATCCTTGGAGCCTTTTGGGTATTGTTGAGAAATCAAAACACGAGTAACGCTGTGTCGATACAGTTGTAAGAATCTTACAATGCTAGGTTTGTATTCCCCAGTTGATCGGCGGGCGGACCAAACGGTCGGTGGTGGAATTAAGCATTTTGTACCATATTTTGTATTGCTATGACCAAATCTAACAACTTTGTTTTAAAATGTTGCGAATTTTTCTTAGTTAAGAGAAAAATATCAATATATCAATGAAAATTTGACAGTTTCAGGCCTCTTCCCCCCCCCAAAAAAAAATATTTGAGATTCTTCACATAGGCTAGCAAATGTGTTGCATAATGAGTTTATAATCTGACCAAACTTTGTTGTATTACTGTCATTTATGTAAAGTAAATATCAATATGATATTTTAGGCACAATAGAGGGACAATTAAACAGTGTCCCATCAAAAATAGTAAACAAAAAAGAAACAACAGAATTATTAAAGCTACATTCCTTATTATGCATGTTTTTCTTTGTCAACTAATAAGAAAAAATGAGTAGATGTTTCCAATCCAACATGGTATTAAGGCCGTATGTAACATACATGTTTTCACTCAGGGCGACAGTTAAACTTCTCACGTCATGCTACAGTTACTCATTCTTCATTCGAATGTTACAATCCATACTGAGCCGTATTATGTCAATATATTAAGAAAATGGAAGAAATAATAACAGAATTAGCAAAATACGAGTCTTAATGGTTTCAATTTACCTAAGAGCAGTTTTTTCCACATAAGAAATAAAATTAAGGACAACACCTGAACAAGCCAAATCAAATTGTTAACGGCTCACTATTATTGCATCTTGAGGTATATACTGGGTGGGATGGCAAGTCTTGCGAAGCACTGTAGCGAGACTCGGGATTGTTTGCTCACGGGCTGTATGTATTGTCCCTGTATCGTCATCCCGTCTCCTGACTAAATAGCTACATTTATTTTCCCCTCCTCCAACGATTGACACTTTTGTGTCTGTGTGTGTTATTACTCGGGTGTGCAGTAGGGGCATATGGATTTAGGGCGTGTTCATTTAGCGTAGCTTTTCATGACGATATTTTATTGTTGTGTAGCAAAAGTTTAGCCTGAAGTTGTTTATTTGACTGTATAATGCAGTTTTTGAATAAAAAGTGCAGAAATAGGGTTGGAATTGTTGAGAATGACATAGGGAATAATTATAAGAATCTGCACACTTAACTTGTATGGGACTTAGAAGGTCTTATTTGATTTTAAGAGGAATGAACAAAGAAATTACAATTGTAACAGGCAGCTGGATTAAAGGTATATGGTGGTCAGATAGTCTCATCTTCTAGGACTTAGTTCACTGACCTGTATTCATTAATGTTGTCTCAAAATAAGAATTGTATTCCTGAAAAATATAGAAGCATTTCATTAATGTGAGCAGATTTAAATGTCAATGAACTTTGTCTTTTGGATGATGTAGTTTTCAGCAAAAACTTGTTTTAATAGATTTGAAAAACTGAGCAACTGCTTCGTTAGTCGTTCCTGTATTGCACGAAGAATAAGTTTTAATTGTGTGTCATTTATGAGGCCATGACAGTGAAGGGGAAGATAGACAGAGTTCTGTCAGAACAGATCACTGTTTTCAATGAACTTTTGAAAGGTGTGTTTCCAGATGGTTTATCTTCTCAGATCTCTGCTTATGATGGTGTCACTTGTTAACAAACAACAAAAACTTAATCCACTGAAATTGCTTTATCCAACTGTTGGGCGTTTCTCAACGCATTTGGCATAACTCCTCCAATTTCGGTCACATTGTACGTCATTGGATGACCGCAGACCATGAGTACATTATCTATGGCTCTTCGGGCTGAATGACCAGTGACCATCATAATTTAGAAATCTTGTCAAGAAAGTTTAAAGATGAGTTAAGTATGGGATTTGTCACAGATTTGTTTGATAAACTTTAAGCTCATTGATAATGTCTTGAAAGTTATATATACTTTTTTCATAATGAAAACTTAAAATTCTGATAAGATGATCTTGATTTTAAGGTAATATCGGGGGTAATACAATATGATGTGGATTGCCAAGTTTGCCAGTGGTTCATTCCAGTTTAAGTTGTCATTTAATGTCAGTGATAAGACTTAGTAGGAATGAAATTATTTTGTTGATTTTGTTGCCTAGTTATTATCATCTTAAAATAAAATATGTATTGATATTATGACCATGGGAGATTTCAATGTTGATGTTGCAATTCCTGTAATCTTTCCTTGACATATGAATGCTGGCAGAAGACACAGAAATATTCTTATCTTCCACTACAAAGTCCTATAAGTTTGATTTGATAACATGAAGGTCAAGGGAACTCAGACCTGATGTATTATACCCAAACTACCCATACTACCTATTTACACCCCAAAATAAAGGTGTAGTTATTCATTATATGCCGCATTAATCAGTTTGGTTTTTAGAATTGACATAAGCATTTGACAAAGATTAGTGAAACATTTGATGTAGGCATTTATTGAAAAACGTTACACTTGTAGACTTAAAAATAGCATTGTCATAATTTACAACATGACAGATGGACTGTTTTACGTAAATGTTTTATCATCAGTTCTAAATAAGGAAAACAAATCATTGTAAATCTAAAGGTTCTATCTCATTTAATGACTAGAATAACGAAAGCAACCTGAAGATGAATGTTAAATCCATGCCATCCATTATTCAGGCGCTGGTAGTTGGTCACTTCAAGAAACACCAAGATGATTAATAATTTGTGCGTGTTATTATTACAGTGGAGTTAAATGACATTTCACAATAGCAGATACCGGTTCTTACTATGAAAGCGATATCGCCAGTAAATTAACGAGTAGGAGAAATTTAGACCATATATATGCATGGTCATTTGAAGTTTGAAGCTTCGTGTCGTGATCATCAGTCCTGGCTGACCATGCAGTTATAATTTTATTCATATATCGAGTTTAAATTATGTATCCTTTACAGTTGGTCAGAAAATTGACCACGTTGGTGCACTCTGGGATAAAGTGCAGACCCGCCGGTCAATGACACGAACGAGTGGTCCATTAATGAGCTTTTGTACTGTGAAAGAGATGGTTACAATTAATGTCACTCTCCATTTATTCATTTGTATCGGTAGTCTCTTACGCGTGCTGTACATTGTAATTAACTTGATGCGTCCGTCCGTGCATAACTGGGACATTGACAAGCCGCAACGGAGATGGGAGGGAGGATGGGTGATTTTATGTTTGACAGGACATATCTTCATAGTTGATTGGACAGAAGCAAATATTAGGATATAGAGCCCATATGTAAGCATTTAGGTGATTTCCTTTGGTAAATGGTCCAATTTGAAATAAAATTTGTACTTCAAGTTGAAGTGATTAATTGAATACGATGCTAGTGCCAATTGTCTGTTAGCAGCCTCATTTCTAATGGCATAATTCACTGACCTGTATTGGTAAGATATTTTGTCTAACTTGGGGGATGACTCTTTCTCATCTTAATTATCCAAAATACATTCATCTTTGAAGATTCTGCAAGATACATTTAGAACCTTAATATGTATGACAAATACTCATTTGCAGTGTCCATACTATGCAGACTGTTTCCATCTTACAAATAGTGACTGGACATTTGAACTAATTTAGTGCTCAAATTGAAGTAATTTGTCCAGGCTTTATCTCAAGTCAAATGGCTAGGGAAAGCACTTGAATGAGTAAAACTAATACCTTTGTCATGATAAATGGACCGAAATGATGCATGCTAAAATATTTGGGGATCACACAAGGAAGAAAATGTTTCAGTCAATAGTTTTCTTGTTGAGGGAAAAAATGAGTAAATATGCATAATTTCAGCAATGAAGAACTATTTTGTGCATGTTTGTGCTTCAAAAATGACATGGTTTGAATCTTATGAATACTCTTAGTTAAATCTTACTGTAAAAAAATACTACATCTTAATATGTAACGGCTGCATCTTCTGGTTTTTCATTCTCAGAAACTTGCTGATGACAAGTTCTTCTCTGTTTGCACCAAAGCTATGGAATACTCTTCTTCAAGAAATTAACCCTTTGGTCCTGAATTACCATTTAGGGATATACAGCCCCTACTGAATTAATATACACTCTATCAGGCCTGCACTCTATACAAAATGGAATGCCTGAGTGTTCTTTTTGAGACAGCCTAGACATTCTATTGGAGGGAAAGGGTTAAAAAAGGATGCTTCATCTAGAACATTTTCAAAACTTTATATAGAAACAAAAATATTTTTTATTGAAGTCATCATACCAATTAATCTGTAATCTTTGAATGTATTTAGTGTTTCAATTCTTAAGCAATAGAAATTGCTTGTCACAGAACTTGACTTATTAAAGCTTAATTTTTAAAGAGGATAATCAAGAATGAAAAAGTTACGATTTCCTTGGTGTTCAACTCATAAAACCAATCTGATAAATGGAGAAGTGTCTTGAGACAGTATCAAATATACATTCAAATGAGGGTGTTTTGTCGGCAGAAACAATGATGTTAAATTATTCAATTGGTCATTCTGCAGGCACTTTAGATTCCATTAGGGAAACACACTCAAATTGCTGTATATATGTTTGGTCAAATAAGAATGAGCATTCCTCATCACGATTCAGCGGCTGGCTCAAGTCAAAAACTGACCCTTTGCTGCGGTTAGGATACAATGACTCAGCTTTTACACATCTATTTTTTCATCCAATTTTGGTCGGAAAGAAGGTAAATTGTCACCTCTGAGATCATCATTGGCTAAGTGTATAATCTTTTTATTGGTACCGGAAAGATCACTCTATGATTTTGTTTTATTAGGATAAGAAATAAAAAGAACTGCAAAATCTTTGAATTGTGAGCATTTGTGGACTTTCAAATCCCTGTAGACTAATGTGAGATTGGGGGAAGGGGAGGGATTATATATTTATCATGGTATGGAATTGGGCACATGCTTATTTGCAACATTATATACTGACGAATATAGCATTTATGTATTGAATTTCAAAGGAAGTTTGGGTGCAATTGATGAAAAAATAATGGACTACATCCAGCCATATTAATAAAACAGGGCTATTTTTAAATGCTTGGTACATCAATGTACTTAATAAGGATAAACATGTAAAAGGGATTCTTTTTCAAATAAATTTAGAATGATAAAACATACCTGTACTACTATAAATGATGAGTGCCCCTCTCCCCACTGGACCAAGAGGTGATATGTGTAGAAGTAGTTAGGTGATTAATTATTGAAGGAGTCTTAAGGCAAAGTTGGTTCGGATGGTCATTTCCAATCAGACCGAATGGATGTGAACGATGCATGGAGATAAGTGATATTAGCTTAATGTGCTGAATGAAATCAAACTTAAGTGTTAAAACCACAAATGTACTGTAAGAAATCATAAAGGAAAAGAAGACGGAATTTGAGCACGACAGGTGCATGGTCACGATAGCAAAGATGCTATTTGATTTCTAGTATTTCTATTATTAGAACATCGCAAAGATGTTATTGGATTTCTAGTATTTCTATTATTAGAACATCTGTTTTGTTTTAAATTCTACCTGAAATATGATTAATTTGATATGAAAATTTTGCTTCATCATTGTTGTATAATTACCGTTTGAAAATATACAATATGTTATTCTGGTAGTATTGATAGGATTGAAGACTTGGTTTAATTTGGAAATGATTCGGTGTGGTTTAATGAACTTTGTGTTCAATAATTGGATTGGGTCAAAATCTATTTTACCAATTAGAGCAGTTCATGTCATTGACTTCTTGTGTCATAGTCAGGGACATAGTTCATTCATTCTATTC
>JXSR01S011183.1:43664-55020 GCA_000969725.1 Ophiothrix spiculata
TATTAATAAAACAGGGCTATTTTTAAATGCTTGGTACATCAATGTACTTAATAAGGATAAACATGTAAAAGGGATTCTTTTTCAAATAAATTTAGAATGATAAAACATACCTGTACTGCTATAAAGATGAGTGCCCCTCTCCACGCTGGACCAAGAGGTGATATGTGTAGAAGTAGTTAGGTGATTAATTATTGAAGGAGTCTTAAGGCAAAGTTGGTTCGGATGGTCATTTCCAATCAAACCGAATGGATGTGAGCGATGCATGGAGATAAGTGATATTAGCTTAATGTGCTGAATGAAATCAAACTTAAGTGTTAAAACCACAAATGTACTGCAAGAAATCATAAAGGAAAAGAAGACGGAATTTGAACACGACAGGTGCATGGTCACGATAGCAAAGATGCTATTGGATTTCTAGTATTTCTATTATTAGAACATCTGTTTTGTTTTAAATTATACCTGAAATGTGATTAATTTGATATGAAAATTTGCTTCATCATTGTTGTATAATTACCGTTTGAAAATATACAATATGTTATTATGGTAGTATTGATAGGATTGCAGAGTTGGTTTAATTTGGAAATGATTCGGTGTGGTTTAATGAACTTTGTGTTCAATAATTGGATTGGGTCAAAATCTATTTTACCAATTAGAGCAGTTCATGTCATTGACTTCTTGTGTCATAGTCAGGGACATAGTTCATTCATTCTATTCGTTTGTAGGAAGATGAGGAAGGTAGTATTTCTGGAGAATGAGGATGAATCAGGTGTCCTTTTGTTTTTTATTTTTTACATATATCGGGAATTGAATGACTTGTACATTGTAAATTGTTGCATTTGGAGACAATTTTGAATATCTTATTTTAACCCTAACACTTTCAACCACTTCTTGGATATTTGCAAGTCAAAAATGGCAGGTTTTCATGTGGATTTGAACCTGGGACCTCTCTCACTCGGATCCAATTATCACTGTGTCAAGCCACTGAGCAGGCGCTGCTATGGCAGGGATTTCATGAATCATAGATAACTCTTGTTTTTGATGTATTTGGACTTAAACAAATATCTTAACTTTTTGGAATGGGATATTGTGAGATTTAGTGGGGTTAGGTGATGTGCTCTGATTTGCGCTTTTGTTGTTTAATATCCTAGAAAATGATCTTGTGAAGATTGTGAGCAGCAATGAATGTTGATGTTTGTGTTGGACCAACTTTATTTTAGGTCTCTTTACCCTGTAAGTTGAAGCATAAATCTATGGTTGAAGGCTTCATATCTGGGTTTGGGTCAATATGATGATAATTGCAGTTCATTTGTGTTTGATTGGCCAAAGGTGCAATTTTAAACTGCATTTAAATCAATCATAATGCAGATTTTATAAAATTACATAACTACTATTCTGTACGTCAAAATACGGTAAATTGTTTCCAAGAAACTATAAAAATCCTGAGTGACATACTTTTGGCAACTGGTTGATAGTACAGTACAATGAAATGTTAATTCTATTTTAAGCTTTAACACAAATCAGCATTAACTGTTTTCTATAAAGCAGATGTCCTAAACATGGTTTCCATAATCCCCTTGCAGACACAAAGGAAAGCTCTTTATTTATTTATACTATTTAAATCTGATTTTTCAAGTTCACGAGTACATCATTTCATTGTGAATGTACTTTTAATAATGACTTGCTCATTTGATAAGGTATTAGTATACACATATTACACTCATTTATGACAGCACATCATGTTCATCATTATTATAGTCATTATGATGGTCAGAGTGAATAAGGAAATGCAGTTTTTTACATAATTTTAATTTTCACTTATGTTAGCAAATTTAGATTGGGTGTGGTCTTGATTTGAAAGTGGGTTTAAAATAGAATCATGTCTTATCTTCTGAACTAGTTTGGTGGCTAAATCCGTCTTGCCAAGATCAATGTTTCAAACATGACAGGTGCGAATGGAATTTGTATTCTCTTCTTTATTTACAAAAAAATCCCGTGCTTGTCAGGGGATTTGCAGGGAAAAAGAGGGGAAAAACTATGGATCATATTTAAGAAAGTATATACTTTATCTCTTACAAGGAAAAATAAGAGACAAAGTCCACATTATTGATTGATTGATTGATTTTATTAATATTTCATAGCGGTTACGCTTTTGCAAAATATGTGTTTTTAAGCCTTGGAAGAATAAGGACTATTTTAGTGACAAAACCTGTAGAATTGGAAAGTAAAATATTTGCCTGATGACCATGAGGTTTCCTTAAAATGGAATGATGGGAGCCTTAGAATGTTTTGTAAAAGTGGAATCTCTTTTAGTTCATCCCATACATTTTATTTTCAGTAATGATTGGGAAAAGATTTTCCAAATTGTGGCCAAGGAACATTGAGGGAACGCTCGAAAGTGTGCTGATAGTAGTGCAAAGATTTTTTAAAAAGATTTTTCAAATTTTCATTTGTCCAAAAATATTGTTCACAAAGTAATTTAAGCTATATTAAAAGATAAAAAAAACCCCTATGAATAAGTTCGGAAGGCAGATAATACCTTCATACAGGAGCTACATGTTGATGAAGACATGCAGAGGGTTGAACCAGACCCATTGGACAAGTACGTCTGAAGATCACATAGCATGAAACTTAAGAGTAACAACTTCATTAAGAGATATTATGGAACCCTATGAATATGCATCTTTGCTGAATACAATCTGAAGTCTGCAAAAATCGTCCGTAATATGCCATCTGTTGATTGTTGTGATGCTTCAATTAGAGTTAAGCTTTATTATTATTTAGCTGTGTTATTGACCTAGTAAAAAGTAGGTAAATAGGTCAGAAAGGGTAAGTGTGAAGATTATCACTTAGTGAAAAAACTTGACACATCAATTATATATAGTATTGACAAATATAATAAGAAAACAAAAGAACAATATAAGACTGATTTCCAAGAGTGACATCACTGGGTTGGACTCGTCAAAACGCGGTCACGTTCCAATCGTAAATGGGAAAGATTTTCACATGTGTAATAACTTGTTTCGCTTCTATTCCAATAAATCGAGATAGGATCTCACAGCTGAACAGGAAATAAGGAATTGAACTTGGATTTGTTTGAAATGACGATTCACTCCCCAGACGATGGTAGATCATCCCAAAAAAGGCTTTGGCAATGAGGTGAGGTGGACAGAGACCCGTGGATGTGTCTTAGAGTGGCGACAGTGACACTCCCAGAAATACACATGATGCTCACTTGTCAGTCACATCGCTTGGACAGTAAGCTTAGCTTTTCTTTTTTGTGTGTGTCTGATTTCAGCTTCGTAATTACATGAATCATGCTTCAATGTTAATTGGCTAACCTTAGATTGTCACATTAATGACATTTTAATAATGTTTTATCATTGTCTATGTTTAGTTTGTTTATTGTAAAAAAAAATTCAAATATTTTGTAAGCTTACAATTCTCTGATAGGTCAGGCTGAACTAGCAATCTACTAGTACTTACCATATTAGTTACATACTTTCTTTAACAATACGCCATCCCTAAACTATTTATGCAACTCTCTAAACTAACCCTGATTTAAAATTGAAAATCTTTACATTATTTGGCCATTCACACAACGGAGGCATCTTTAATGCAAATGCAACATTGGCTAGCCTGGCTTTCAGCCAAAATAAATAAATAGGCTTTCAGCCAAAATAAATAAATAAAAATAAACATAAATGTTATAACCTCAACATTATAAGCCCAAGAATACCTTAAATTCCAAATCTTTAAACTTAACCCTATCCCCTTTAAACCAACCATGTAAATCCAATTCCTTATTTAGCCCCTCCTAAAAAAACTACTAGACCAATCCTGGATATAAACCCCAAATTCTAAACATCATTATGCAAATTTTAACCCTAACCATACTGCGGAGACCCTAATTCTTTCTGCATATTCATAGTCTACTCAATAAAGATGCATAGGCCTACTTAAAAAGAGACCTCAAGATGTAGACCTATATCATTGAAGAATTAAGGCTTAGTAGTATTATATAACCATTTCTATTATTAGACACTACTTCAATTACGATTAATTTTCTTTGAATAAAAATGATGTAATTTCTATATGTTTCTTGAAAAATCTCCGAAAGACTTGAACTTTGCTGAACTTTTCAATATGCTGCGAGCTGTCAGAAAACATTAGTATGAGTATCATATGAATAACCCGAGTCATGGTCAGTGCCTTGCGTGTCACACCTCATGACATTAAAACAACATACCAAATGACATCGTCAAAAAAATGAGGAAAATTCACAGTCCAATATCGGAGCTTTCAACGCAGATTTGATCTGACAATCTCCGTTCATTAAGACAAAGATTTGCTTCAATTTATTAACATAACAACCTGTTGAAGTTCGTTGATTGTAGGGG
Source organism: Ophiothrix spiculata (assembly GCA_000969725.1). NCBI lineage: Eukaryota > Metazoa > Echinodermata > Ophiuroidea > Amphilepidida > Ophiotrichidae > Ophiothrix > Ophiothrix spiculata. The sequence continues at coordinate 48,062 of JXSR01S011183.1, forward strand.
ACGTGGATGTTAACAAGATGTGACGAGCTAATCCGCTGGTGTCCAGGTGACGATGTGACAGCCATGTCTTAGATGACCACCCAGTAATTGTATAAATTTAATAAACAAATAGAAATAATAATTAGTGGAAAATGAGACTTCCCATCCCCTGATTTAGCCAGGGATTCGCTGCTTACATTACATTTCTTGAATTTACAGGATCACAGTGAACTTGGGAAGGATTTACGATACAGATCAGTGTTTAATACTGATATCTGAGTAATGCTGATGAGTTTAGGGATTCCAGGAACTGAAAATATACTCCCAAAAATTTAAAAATATCAGTACTGGGTACTTGGTATTGAGTATTTTAAACAGAAAACAAGGATGTAATTCCTTGAATATTGGTGAAATTTTGCTTACCCAAGGTAGTCATTACACCCACAAGGGTAATATCAAAAGGTATCTGAAGGCGTGGATGGCTCGGTGGTGGGGCACTTCGCCTCCCACACCACTAGCACCCCTGTCACTCTGTGGGTTATGACACTGAGTAGAGCAAATGATTCTATTGGTGGTCAGTTCTTTTAACCTGCTCTTCATCAGCTTCCAAACCTAGATACAGATACATCAGAAATCATCCTTTGATAGTCCTTTATATATTGCAATGGACCTGCTGTTACAACAGGATTCGTGATTCCTACAAGTGTGGCATCTTTGCTGGTAATCTATTGGACCTGCAGAATAATTCCAACAGGTACATAATTCGTACTACAATGTGGCAACAAAGATACTTGACAACTTAATACATCTTGAACTTCCTACAGACTCATAGAAAGTACATCGGACTATGTTATTTCACGGCTTTGTTAGAGATTAATGCAGTTGTGAGCTGAACTTTGAAAAATATTGACCAGAACAGTCGGGAACAGCAGACCTGTCAGTAATGACAATAACCTTACATAATGACCATGCGTTCAGTGCTCATTTTGTTACTTTTTTAGGTCAATCATGTGAAGATGCAATACAGAATTAAGTCTTGGGTATTAAAACAAGCAGTGCAATTTAGACAAGATGAAATAAAATCAGGGATCATTTCCCCCATGCTACCCTATTGCCACTACTGCCTATTTTGAAAAAGGCTAATTTCTATTGGAAGGTATAAGCAGAGTAAGCCAACTTGAACTTGATGTGGAGAAAACAATACAGGCCTAACATTGTTTTACACCATGTCCACTGTAGATCTACTAATATACTTTTCCATAATGTCTATATGGAAAAGGCAAATCATAGCTTTTTGTTCAAAAATCTATGCTTCTATCATGGATCAATGAAGTGGCATTCTTATTCAAGTTCTAAATTATTTCTTTTTGGAATAGTTAGAATGGCCAGAAGAAATCCCGCTTTATTTATTCAATGGTACTTTGCAAGCTTGCAGGCATTCCAAATGTATTCATTCCACCCAATTCAAGATTTACATTAGTCAAAAAGGGAGGAAACTCCCATAGACAAGGTGACCCCTCCCTACTTTTACCAATTTGACATTCTTGCAACAAATAATATATTAATGGTGTCCTATTCAATCACCCATACTAATTCTCTCTGATTGAAAGATCCTGGATTGATCCGATGACTGAACGCCAGTGTCGCCAGTGACCACACAAAACTTCACCGTTTGTAAGGGGGCAAGACCCGGCTAAGCCGCAACATGTATGAACTATTCATGGAGTGGGGATTTAGGTAGCATTACTACAATTCCAAATGTAACTGTGGTTTCACCTTTACTTGAACTTGAAGTAAGGAAATGGCAATAATATGTCTAGATAAGTGCTATATAATTGTTCAGTGTTAAATCTAGCAATCTTGGGAAAACAAAACGAAACATTTTTGGTCATCGTTGTTCCTGACTTGGCGACAGACTGAGATTGGGTGATTAAATGATGTCATTGCATTGTCTAATTCTTTGTTTTAAGTTAAGATATGTGACTGACAATGTCAATGTTAGCAATTAGTGACTTCAGATTGACCTTGTCTGTAAAATAATTGGTTTAATAGGGGAGATTTTTATTTGTGTATTAACAAAAGTACAAGTAATTAATGATTCAAGATTATGAATTAGGACATAATGAATCAAATTAAATGAATCAACAAGGGCTTGATACAATTCTGACATTTTATATGTTTATTTTTTTTAAAAGACGAATTGTTCATCAGATCGTAATAACTAATATGACATTTTATATCTAATCAAAAAAGAGAAAAAGATAAGCAAGCAAATGATATGTAATTTGAATCACAGACATAATATACAAAATGTATTCCGCCTACAAACTTGAGGAGCAATATAATCAACTATGGCAATCAGATTGAAATACGACCGTTTTGTTTATTGTTTTACAGTTGTTCATATTACGTATGTAATTTATACCAATAACAATGTCGCATATCAGATGTCAAAATTGAAAGATGTTGCCGGGATTTCAATAACAAAAATATCAATAAAGATAATTAGTTCTGTCTGGTAATGGTCCAAGTTCAAGGTAATAAAACATGAGATGCAATTATGAACATGATATAGTTGGATTCGGGATTTTTGTAGCATTTTGAAAAAAAAGGAAAGAAAGATAAAAAAAAAGGTTAGAATAAAACCTAACAACAGTCAGAATATGCTAATAATGATAAATCAGTACAACAATGACTACTTCTATGCGACCCATAGTCCATCTTGAAGGTACGATAAATGTGTGCTTGACCACATTACTAAGTTGTGCGCAAATGACGTCGTGCGCACAACTTTGTAATATGGTCGATCGCGCAGAAACTCACAGATTTATGGTACTTTTATGATGCATTATGGGACATATGAATGTAGTCTATCCAATTTGTTTTTCTGATTTAGCATCCAAGTGTGACTGTCTATTGTTTGATTACATGTAAGCGATATTTTTTATTGTTATTACTATCGTTATCTCTACATTCTAGATGTCGTTTTACATGAAGACTTAAGTTTTGAATTTCATCAAATGTTCCCCTTTTGGTTAAACCATGTTAAAATCTGGCAACCCAAATTGATTAGCGCAATAATCCGAATCAATCAAACCCCACATTACCTGTCTCTCAAGTATGATCTATATCTGGAACATCATTCGACAGTTTTACAACAAACACTTCAAGTCAACTATGCATGAGAGAAGAAGAAAAAAATCTCCTTTCTTTTAATAACAGATGGCATATATAAGATGGTTACAAATTACAAACTTTATCATTTATTCCGGGCTAAATTAAACAGAGAAAAGGGGAGAAAGAGTCAAGAAATTTTGTAGATGTAGATAGGGCTGTCTTAGGTTGTGATTGATGAGTGTATATATGAGATATATAACATATAAACATAATGGCAAGTGGCTCTTTCTCCATCTGTTGGTTTCATTAGCTGACTTGTATTGTCAAAATGGCACAGAGTTTTAATGTAAACAATTCACGGTTTGACTGATTACGTGGATTTTTTCTTTTCTTATCTGCATACATATATATAGTCCAACTTATACAACTGACTGCTACTCTATGTAGTCTAATGACAAGGACTGGCAATTTGAAAAATTCTACTTGTCAGAATTTGTTATTTGATAATAAATGCAGGATGAAAAGGAGAACATTCTGAAAATTTTCAAAATTGTGTAAAAAACCAGAGAAATTGGGTAAATTGAAGAAAAATAGAAATTTACCCTTCTGATAAACTGATAGGCCTACAGATTGGGTCTTAGTAACACCATGGGTCTCTGCCAGCACTAATGCTTTTAGAAAATCTTTCCCTCTTTTTAATGAGATCGTCACATTTGGATTGATTTCATTGCAAAACATTTTTTATTACCCAAAACATGAAAAATGATCCGCTGACACAGTTGGTGCAGTAATAACATTTTACGAGTCTAAAAGTACATTTAGGCATTTGCTTACTAACAACAATAAAATTTCATATCAGCTTGACATTAGCATTGATTAAATTTTTATTCGAGCAATTGTTCTCTTTCATCTACACACATAAATAAGTCAAAACATTTACAATTCTTCAACAATTTTGTCGACGGATATCTAGTCAAAATAATTCTAAACATAGTTTCCCCTAATGTATTATTGATTTATTCTTTTGTCTCCCTGGCAGACCAATTTTTATGTTAGATTTTGATCAATTGATTGTAAGTTAAATATTAATTTTAGCACAATTCAATTCTGTCATTACGTCTCTGCTGGAATGATATATATGAATGAAAACAACAATTTTTTATTAATGCATATGTTGTAGTCGATAAATCATTAGAATTGTTCATGAAAATATAATAAAGAAATCATCTATATTGTATAATTGAGTTTCGGAGAATATTAATCAACTAATTAGGTTGTGCTTAAATCAACTCTTCCACGCTCACGGAAAGGTTATAGATTGGTATTGATTACAATATTTACGGTCAAAGTCAAATAGAATAATATTATGAGAATTAGAATATGATCAATACGAGATGTATCTGAGGCGAGTCCTCTTTGAGTGCAATTAAAAATGTAAATTCTGATAATAATTTATGAATTGTTTCAATTCAATTTGAATATTTGAAGCTAAAGCCCTGTATAATCTAATGTTGGTCTTCATTTTTTCACATCTTCTGTATACACAATCAAGATTAAAAAGAATACATTTTCTGTGATCTTTGTACTAGTTAAATTATACAATACCAAGTAAAAAATATCATAATTATAAAATAAACAACGCCTTCATAACATTCACAAATATTAAACGCAGCAAAAAATTATTTGGTTTTAATATATTTGATATGTAAGCAATTGGTGGCTAAAATATCAAAATTAATGTAAACATAAAGCACTTTTCAATGTGTGCATTTACAGCTAGTTACTCGCGTAAGTTTAGGTTTGCCATTAAACCATTTCTTGACAATACGTATCATTTGCATGTGGCAGTAATAGCTATGTGGACCATCAGCGTTTAATTAATTGAAAGAACAGAACTGGTTAGAGATTATTTCTGGTAGATTTGTAGGCCCTAATAATCGTAAATCAAGCATGTCTAATTTGCTGTGACAATAAACTATTTTGCGTTCTGGGTAATGATGATATATAAAACATAATTAAACAAACAGACTAGGTCGTTTGTATTATGTATTTTCTAGTGCTAAGTATCATACTGGTTAATGAAAGTGCTGTTCTACTGCTATATGTTTTCATTACTAATAAGAACGGATAAGCAGGATTTTTTAATAAATTCAAATTGAAATTGTAACAGATTAACTACTTATATTTACTATCTTTTCTACACAAAATGAACTTTCTCTAATGCTTTTCAATTTTCATGTTACCAAAATTTGATTAATGTCCTTTTCTTTTTTAGTGTAAAAATGCTTTAAATGGCAAAAGATTAAGAGACAGACCAGTTTCGGAAGTTAGGAACTAACATTCAGTGAACATGTGGGCGGCGTCATTTAGATCATTATTAATCGTCGATTTGTAGGACTACTTCGAGCCAAATTGAGCATGCACATAGTGTGGTGAAGATGTATTTAATTTGATTCGATTTGAATTTGGGATTAGATGAGCAGTGTTTTTGATGATTAGAACAGATTGTTGGATTTAAAATCATGTTTGATTTTGATCTTTGTGCAAGAAGTGTGTCATGTTGCTGCTGAATTAGATGATAATTGTCATTTTTGTAAATTGGATCTGTCAAAGTAGATATTTGCTTTTTCAATTTAATGGTTCAAGATCATGCTATTTGCATAATTGGTTTAATGTAACTGTACTTTTATGGATTATTTTTGTTTTTTGCTGAAAACATGAATGTCAATCTAGTGTAAACTTTAGGATATCTTAATTTAAAAAATATAGAAAGAAAAAACAATAAATAAGCTCAAGCTAATCCAATATTTAATAAACTTGACCCATTTGATTTGAACAAAAGTGTAGTTTTATTGGTAGCAATATGTATTTTTGCCAATACTACTTAGCATGCAATGTATACAATTAAGTCCTATTTAAAAAGGTTAACTGCAGAATTTTTTGAAGAAAATGCAATTTTCTTCATATGGTCCAAAATATAGAGGGCTTTGGAAAAAATGTATATCTGTACAGATTTTGCATATTTTGAGTTTGTTTAATAACTTCAGCCCAAATACTTACAGCCTAAATTGTCCAAATCCACTGATGCATCCACTAATGCAACCAAAGATTATTTGCAATATCATTTAATTTGATAATGTCACTTAAGACAGTTTTAATCCAAATAATTAAAGTGTCGTCTACTCATTTCAGGACATGTCAAGATGGAAAACATCGGTCAGTCGGCAGATTTGCACCCAATTTATCCCCGAAGCTATTTTTGATACCGTGTAACCTTGAATTGTTCACCTTTTTAGACCAAGCAAATTATGAAGAAGTCTTAAAAGAAGTAGTAGCTTGGAGCGTTGTGAATTGAAAATCACACCAAGAAATATTGAATTAAATTCATGGTGTTATCTACTACGTTCTTGTAAATTAGACTATAGTGATGAAGCGTACTTCTTTGTCACTATGACCAAATTACAACTTGTTCTTATTCATGTTAACCCTGATTTATTCACTTTAAGAACACTTTTGATTGGATTGGAGTTATCCCTTGGCTATGTAAGAACGACTTTGATTGGTTGGTAGTTACCCTGATTTATCTACTTGCTTTGTAAGAGCAATCCTGATTAGCTTTGAGAAATAAATACTCACTTGTACAACCATTCTCAAATTAATCTTAATCTCAAATGTTATAGCATTTTGATATAACTCGAGACAAAACTACCATTTCATTTGAGTTGCCTTCAGTTTATCCCATGTTTAACAATCCCGTTAAAGTGACATTTGAATTCACCAAGGTAGGTGGGAGGTTTTGGTAAAATGAGCAATATTTGTCATATTTACATTAACTGTAGCTATTACATCTTGTCAGAAGTTGA
>JXSR01S011183.1:87597-99588 GCA_000969725.1 Ophiothrix spiculata
TTTAATTTTATACTTTGTTATTAGTGGACATTGTTTAAGCAGTGGAATTAATCCAAATTATGAATTTTAATTATTGGACTTATAAATATCTATGACGAATGATAACAGGTAATTAGGGTGGGTAAGGGACTGGTCACAGTTTAGCAATAACAATAGAAAATAGTGCTCTGCGAGTATCAAGCTATTGGTGGTCACAATTCATAAACAGGAGAATTATACAGACAATTTTATGACTGCATAATGTGACCAGGGTTGAAAGAGTGGGTGTGTACTTGTTTTGGAATAATTAAATAACAGTGTTACATTTCTACTCCCTGGTTTGAAGTGAGGCTGCACCCCTGGCATGCACCTGCTGTAAAACACAGTATAGGCCTAATTGGTTGTTTTTTCAAATTTATATGTCCTCCTGTAAATGGGCTTGAGCACCCTTTTTGCTATTCCAAATATAGTCACCTGAAAATAATACTGAATACATTTTACTTTATTTTGTAAGATGTTAAATCTAAAGAACTAAATTTTGAATTTGAATGAACAACAATTTGATACACTTGAACTGAAGTAACATATTATTTTTTTGAAAATTGCAAAAAATAACAATATAAAATATCAACATATTTGTTTTACCCATCTGGCCCACTTTGGGCCTTCAATCAAAATGCTAAAAACAAATCTGACATGAAAAACCCAAATGACAAAACTAAAAAACAACAAGACTTTGCCATTAAGAAGACATTTGACCAATTGAATAGAAAGTTTACATAAGCAAATTTCCCAAGACACAAGATACTTGTGGTATTTTGAAAAGCAATAATTTGTGCTTCTTGAAGTATGATGGTCTCAAATGGCAGTATCAAATTAATGACATTTGCATAATTAAAACAGCAGTGTATCAGCTTAAAACAAAGATGTATCTGTCTGCTAATTGCTATTTGTAGTTTGAGATGGAATTTCTGAGAGATCTGTAACATCAGAAAATCTGCAGAACATACATGTAGGCACAGGCATCATCCTATTAAAATGTATTTTTAGTCTAGTTTTTTGTCAACTTAAAATAGGCCAAAATTAAAATGATTATGGGTATTATGTCCCAGCCCTCTTCGATTTTGAAAAGATTTTGAAATATTTTTATTATTTTCCTTATTTGTTCCATAAATTTGCTTTTACAACTGTTGTGCTGAAAAATGGTAACTTTAATGTGTTTGATAATCACTTATAAACAGATTTCACACTTTTATAAAAAAAAAGTAGGAGGGCCTCTTCATTTTTGGAATGTGTCAACAAGGCTGTTTGAATCGAATATGAATTTTACACAGATATTGACTTGTGAAAAAATAATAAATGATAAGGATCACTCTCACTAAATTTTAAAAAAACATGGACATAAAACAAAAAATTCATTTTACGTGGCATAAAATGAGACTTGCGATTTGAAGAGTTAGGAGTAAGAAAACTAGGCAGTTATGAAATACGATTTTTTTCCTTAAAACATAAAGCAAAAAAATACACAGAGTTAAATGATACAGAGGGAAATGTTAAGATGGCTTACTACTGCGCAATGCAAAAACACTGAATAAGTTATAAATTCTGAATTCTACAGTTAATGCATCCCTTAAATTTAAACAATTTAATTTCTTTATCTGTTAATTCCCCAAAGATTATCAGCTTATACTATGAGTCTGATTAGATCTGCTATTTGGTAATAGTCATTTATATTTCAAACTTATCTCTGACTTATACAAATGTTCTAACTAATTACTTGTAATATATCAGCTGTCATTTAGATAATTTCATTTTTATCTTTGTTATTGCATTAAACTTGATAAGTCTCAGCGATTATTGGATTAAGTCTTTGTCATTATTTCAAGTCTACATAGAATTCATACATATTTAACTATTTGGTTCCAGTATTATTAGTGACAAGTATAATGTCAAAAACAATGTTTTTCTTAATCAATAGATTTTGATTTTGTGTGAGTGTGTTTAATCTTATTATTATGCTGAATAATATCCTATATTTCCTTTGTTATATTGAAATTTCTTGAAATTAATCTGGGTTAATTTTACCCAATTATATTTCCATATGTCATTTCAAATTTTCATTTTCAAGTTCATTGGTTTTAAAGAAGAAGAAGAGTTGAGGATGAGTTTTTACAAACTTAAGAGACAATAAAAACATGTTTTTTAATGAAAACAAACATACGCGGAATGAATAATAATATTTTTTTTTTGGCTGTATTTTGTTATTTTGGAAGTTCTACCTTTGTTTTAAGGCAACATTTCACATACCCCGTATTTAGCTGGCTCTTCAACCTTTGGGCTTTGAGACTATCAGCCCAGGTAATAAGGTAAGCATGGTCAGTGACCTCAAAATTGGGTAATGAGGTCAAACAGTGGTTTCAAGAAATTCTCTCTGTTTCCCAATCTTAGGATCTTTCATTTTGACCCATATATAAAAGACAAATAGAAATAAATCAAGAAAAGTAAGTGATGAATATTGAACTCATGTTTTGAAAGTAACTGTTAAGGATTCCCAAGTTGCCATGAAATCCTTGGTCTCTTATCATTAATCGAGATTTTGTCTCAGATCATTACCATATATGAACAATAAAATGATTTGAAACAACTTCTTTTTCTGAAACAAAAGCTTATACATATCTCATAACTCCAAAAGAAGGAAATATATTTCAAAGAAAAACAAGTAAAATGTTGGTTATAATACACTGCAAAAGAATGGTCAGAAAAGTTTTGAATTGACAAAGAAAGAAAAAACTTTTAAGTCTTTGTGCAAACAAAAGAAACTAAACTGGTTCTTCTTTCTGTTTTGTTTTCATTCGTTTCACTTGCATTGATCAAAAACATTTGTTACTTTCCATCAGTCATAATAATAAGGTAGGCTTGGCGAGTCACAATAATCAAAAACAAATTGTTTCAAATTGTTTCACTTCAAATACATCAATTATGGTGAACACTTACGAGTTTCCTAAAAACGCCTTAATGCCTCGTTTATTTATCGGTTCGTGTATTTCTGTTGGAAACAGATGCATATTAAGCAAATGGGGCAATGTAATTGTAGGTTTACAAATCATAAGTCGGGAAAATTACAATAAATCAGGCGAGAAACAGGAATTACAGTCTGCCCAATTTATAGTTCAATATCCTTATTAATTTCTTTGGACCAAACTGTTTCCCTTTCATCCAATTTGTATACCATTAGTGAATTTATTTATTGCATCTTAATCGAGTAAATGATTGCCATCTGCACAGATTTTCCTATTTTCTTATTACTGAATTTATATATTTTAACTGCTAAGTCATTTGAATAAAAAATAATAAATCAAAAAAGTGAGAACTTTGTTCAAAAAGATAAAAGGTAAAGGGGGTGACCTAAATTTGCACTGGTTGGAGAGCTCATCTCTCTTTTAAAAGGGATTGGGCCAGACTCCACTTTTGTCATTTTTCGGTGGGAGGATAAATTTCACCTTCATAGTTTTCAAAAGAACAAGGGTGGTTGTTATAATACAACATTAAAATTGTATTAATCAGAATTATGATATTTAGTTAGTTAGTTATGTTTGTTAGGGTATAAAATTTCCTTTCATAACTTTCCAGAAAATAAGATTGACAGATTTATATCATTTATGACAGACATTGGTAGGCTATGACACCAGAAAAATATGACGCAATGCATATTCTTCAATATTTATAGTTTAAACATCTAATATAAATACATGTAAAAGAAAAGCATAAACATTACAACTAAACAGGAAGAAGAGATACAAGCAAAAACCATCTGCCATTATCTCAAGTATTAAGTAGCGCCAAGTCAATATTTTGGTAGAAACAAAACACACTGAGATGGAAAAGATTAACTACCAGAAAGTCTTGTACAAATTAAGAAGACTGGTCATCAGTCAAACATCTCTCCAAAAATGAAAACAAATAAGGGTAAAGACAAGAATAAATGCAGCTCTTGACGGGCGTTATGATTGAAGACTGCTCATCATAGAAATGAAAACAATGGTAAATATTACTTATTGATTAATTACAGAAACACCAGGTGTTTTTGATTGATGTAAAATATTTAATATTTAGAGACTTTTCAGGATGTGTCATCTTTAAGGAGAGAATAAGTTAAATATTAAAAGCAGATTAATAAGATAGAGAAATAGACACACATAGAGGAATTTGTCTTTACACAGATGGTGCCATCTTAATTGTCGGCTATTTTGTTCTCATACATTTGCTTGTCCCTATCAATTACAGTTACCGATATTTCCATTTTGGATTTTCTCGTTTTGTTTGACTGGTAATTATTTTTTATCAATAGTTCAAGTAACAAATAAAAGAACATGTGGAATAAAATGCGACTTACTTTGAGGATTTCTCACGTATTGGTAATATAATATCCACTTTTCAATTAAGCTTATAAATTCCAATATATTATTGTTTCATTTCCAATAAGGCATGAGTTAATAAGGTCACATTAACTCATTTTTTCATTTCTATATTGGTTACATATTGTTTCTTGACACTAGCAATCTCTTTCATGAAACCGAATATGAATTTACAAAAGATGGGAATTATACCTTTACCTACATGTGCTGACCCGACTAATTATTAATCAGAAAAATTGCCCACGGGCTGTATTTAGTCAAAAGCGAGGAGGATTTGGTGAATTGGGATTAAGAGACTTAGAGAGGAGCGGAAAGGATAAACAATAATTTTGTGACTAGTCATTTTGTTAATAATCTGTAATTCTTTTGATTGGAGGCAGTGATTAACTTTTGCATCTGACCTATATCATTGTTTTTGATCAAATAGATTTGTAGTTGAACTATTTTGTAACACGGTAGCAACGAGCTGCAAATACGTGATGGTGGCTACAAGCATGGGAAAATAATTTGTATGATAGTTAAATTTTGGATATCATATTCCTAAATGTAAGACTAAGAGAGAAAAATGAATTAATCTGAATTGACTCAAACAAGAGTGAAACCACTAAAATAGTAATATGTGTTGTTCAAAAAAATCCACATACAAAAAAGAGACGAATCAGTGAAATTTTACTCTCAAAAAGAGTTAAAAAATAACTCCTTTGTTGAAACTGGGTTTTCTGCTATTTAGCTCTTAAAATAAGTGGAAATTCACTAAATTTGGAGCAAATTCTCTTTATGTTTGTTTACGAGAAAAAAATTTCATTCAAAAAGGGGTAATGTTCATTCCAAAGTGGTGAATATCCACTTGTTAAACGAGTTAAAATGGGGACAACTCTTTATGGGGTGGTATTGACTCCTAAAAGAGTGACTATGAAATTGGGAGTAATTCATAACTTTTGTTGTAAAACAGTATATGCCATGATTTCAAGTGGTTTTTCAATGAAGTCAAGATTCATTTTTTCACTCTTATACATTTCGATACTTAAGAATTGAAAGTTCACAGCACATACTCATTCTATATTAATCATGTATTCCCTTTTTACATAAGACAGAATATTGGATAACTTTGATATAACTATTTGTAAAGCTACGTAATTATATCAGAGAAATACAAAATTGTATTCTACATGCAGCTCCCTTTATGGTTGAGCACTTTACCTTTGGATGATTTCACTAACTTGGAAAATAGTGCTAAAGTAAAGATTGTTTTCTGAAAGAAACCATCTCAAGCAATTTCACAGTTCATAGAGGTGTTGCCAACTAAATAATACTGAATAATAGACTTACGTTTTTCATTATTTATATCTAATTACTTTTGAAAATATTTATGATAAAAGTATCAGCATTCAAACTGGTTTGTTTTTGCATGATACATTAATCATATTTAGTTAGTGCTAGCTCCGACATTTACTCATCTGAAAAAAGAGAGAAGTCGAAGCTGAGAATACAAATTAAGCCCTTACATCACATCAAATTCCCCTCTGCCCATCAGCTAGTAAAATATTCAGAAAAGTTTTGGAAAAGTATTAATAATAGATGTCACTTTGAACGATGATGTGTGCGTCGGTATTATTGGATTGTTTCACGACTTTATGCACCTTGATAAAAACTTGACAAAAATAGACAGCAATGAAGGGGAAAGAGAGATCAGGTTATGGAGAAAGTTGGTAAGGGGGTGAAACTCTAGTGTAAGGATGGGTATTCATTCAGTGAATAAATAGGTGCTTTTGAATTGTAAGAACATTTCTTATTTTGACCAAAACTTGTGGCATTTATCTTTGTTAAATTGGTTACATTTTCTAAATAAGGGTTTTTGGTTATTTTTTTATTTGCTATTACTTACTTCATTAATATGTTTGCAATTGGGTTTTTTACCAGGAGTTATATGCTGTTTTTGAAGAGTTATTAAGCAGTCACTATGGCAAAATCTCTTTCACCTTCTTTCAGATTTGAAAAAATGATTTTTTTAAACAGTTCAGATTGACAGCTTTAACTTATTAAGAGGCTGTTTTTAAGATTGTCTCTTCATACATATACTAAAGTGAAGTAGTCCCCCCTGGTTGAGAAAGAGAGAGATGATAGTTTTTTTGATGACATAATATAATCACTGAATAATATCTTCATTTATATTCTGGCACATAACTTCCGACAAAACTCAATCAAACCGTTTTGCCCCCATCTCAATTCCCCATACAAATACATTCCCTATTTGCCCCCTCGACACTTCTAACAGAGCTGCACGTCTTGGGAACCGAGGACTTAATTACGATCACCTACGTGATCAGAGCCCCGCAGAAAAACTCCATCAAAATTTGATGAATCTGCCATAGAAAATTCAAGACGTTTCAAATAGAATTGACATGGATGTATTAAGAAAGGCGAGAACAATTCTATCGCCTCCTGGGGTTGCTTTGGCCTGGGGACGCACATCATAAACAAACAAACCATCCCTAATGACAGCTACTCAAAAATTCATAAATCTATATATATATTGATAGCAAAAACCAACAAGTCACATTTTAGTCCTTTTTCCCCTATTGAAATTTCTGAATCAGTTAAATTGTATTGTAATGCATGTCAATTCTACATGCCATTTATTTTTTGAAAAAAAGGAATAAAAGGTTTCATGTTATAGAAACATGGGAGTGACTTTATAGTTGAATTAAACAGGCACTTAATATTAATGACTCGAAATTGTAGCGGTGGAATATTGCAAATTTTTATTTGTATGTACAATTTTTTATATTTTTGTTTTGTTTTGTATAATTGCTCAGTAATCCGTGTTTTTGATTAACAATTTTTTTAAATGTACATAAGACATAAGTTTGAAACCTTTAGGTCCCCATAGTACCTTGCATAAGATGTCCAGACAATTTTCACAAGTCTTTAATATTTTCTAGAAACATTCCATCATTTCTATTGGCCAGACAGCAACTGACAGAAGAAGAGCAAAAGTTGTAACGGTCCAATCAAATGTGCTCGTGATCCGCAGTTACAACTCAACGGTACTGACGTCTTCCTTACAGAAGGTGTTTTGTTGGAAATTGGTGGTAAATTATTCATTGGTGTGCCTTCAGATGTAGTTTGGAGGCACTGAGCGCAGATGTTCCCTTGCGAAAACTAGAACAAAAATGCCTAGAGTTTGTATGTGTCAAAAAATATTGATGATCTATACAAGATATTGTATATGATCTTCTTTTAATATTGAAAAAAATAACTAGGACTTGGTATGAAAAGTTTTGTGTGAAATTTCATTATTTGATTTTGACAATGTTATTCTTGGGATTTCCTGTTCAAGTTGAGAGCCCTGGGCTACAAGGGAATAACTTGATTGTTAGAAAAACAGTGCTTGATATGTGCTGCTCCAAATGGATTTACTTCTGATAATTTTGATTCAGTTATGTTTGAAAAAAAAAGCTGGAAAAAAGTCCCATTCCAGGAATAAGTTGATCATCAACCTACTAAAACGTACCTTTTCTGGGCCATATACAACTGGCATGTTGTCTCTTTTATTTTTTATTTTTTTGATATCTGGAAAAAACAAATATCATAAAAATAAGACAAATTTGACTTGGGCATTTTAAAAGTTACTGGTCTCCTCTTTCACAACTCTCTCTTTTAACAAATTTATATGTCTGACATCAACTTATTTTAGACATTTCAACCTCAAGTGCCTCTTTTATTTTGGTCCACAAATTTTAAAATCCTTTTAAACATTTACATGAGGCAAAAATTCTTCTTGAATCCTTAAGTTAATTTTAGTTCAGCTATCTGTGCAATATTGAAATGTGATTCTAATTTATAAGACTAAAACTTGACCCTTTTTATTAGATAAAATATTATGAATTTGACAATATTCACTAATTTGTATCACGAGTCATGACTAATGACTCCTGGATTAATGTATAACATGTACGCTTGCCATAGCAAATAATCTTTTTTTTTTCTCTGTCTGTCTCTTGTACATTTGGGTGCCAAGATATATACAACCTAATAACTTGTCCGTTTTCAAATGACGGCATCAAATAGATATTGCACGACATTTGCAATTAGATTGCATTTAATGATTAACTTTTTGTTCCTCTTGAGAGTTGGTGATGACGACGTAATGATCATCCTGTATCTAATTCATAATTGCAGCTTACTCGGATTGTCAGTATTCCTTGCCTACAATTTAATCATATTATGTTAGGAAAGGGTCAAACTACTGTGAAAGAAGCCCTTTGGTAACTGGGCCAAAACTTTTCCATATATGGAACCAATATGTAGAAGAAATATTATGTGAAGATTTTCAGGCAATTTTACATTAATTTAATAAAAGGAGTTTTCTCTAATATGTTAGGATTATTACAAAAATGTTTTGCTTCGGAAAAAAGATTTTGTAGCTGATTTTTGAAAATAAGGGCATAAAATAAGCTTCTTTGTAAATGTCTTGTGTGAGTCTTGTCTTGAAGAAAACAAATTTGGCATTAATTTGAAAGGGGTGATAAAAATGAATTACATTTACAAACAGAATCCTGAAAACAATTTGTTTTCTTCCTGGTTATTTTGACCTGTGTTTAAATGTCAGTATGCCGAATTTTGTAGAAAGAACACAACTGGGGAAAATTACAGAAATGCTAATAAATTTTCAAATAATTTCAGTCAATTATAAAGGCAACAAATTATATCTAATAATGTGCTCCTAATGCAGAGTTATAATGGTATTTAGAAAAAGCAAATTAATGGCAAAGAAATAATCTATTATTAGTTCTGTGAACCATGGGCTATATCCATTACCCGTCATGGAAACTATAATAAAAATTAATTGAAATTAGTATTGATATTGGATGCTGAATAATTAATAGATATGCCATTTCATATCAGCAAAACCAATTTGTGTGTTTCAACTCATACCTTATGCTTGATGTTGGTTTCATGTCAAAATCCTTTTTTATGCTAATGTCCAATGCCAATTGATGTTTAAGCTCCAAACTAATTGAAATCAGCTTCTGGAGTTCTGGAAACACATGGGGGAAACTTGGTTGATTAATTGCAAATTGATTGATATATTTATTTATTGATTGATTATATTAACCATCCAGGTGATTTGTCAATCAGTCAATCAAAGTTGTAGGATCTGATCACATTCTCTTCTCCCAAACAGAAATAGTATATTTTTGGATGTCAAATGAAAGCCAATATTTTTATGATTGTAAATCCAAATTCCCACCTCCATATTCATATTAATTTTGGAAATTGGTCAAAATGTGATTTTTTTGATTGACATTGCTTTTTTATTCCTTTCCAAAGCTGTGCACAGACTATACAGTAGTGATAAGGAATAGTATGTACAAAACAATCAAAATAAAAGTCAAGCTTATTGTCCAAGTGCAGTTGCACACAATCAGTTTGCACAATTAGTCCACATACTGAAGAATATCCTGGTTTTTATGATCTTTATAGTTTGACCACTGCTTAAAAGTATCTTTCATAATAGCGACCTTTTGCAAACTTATTTTTGATCCATCTGCACAACTGTTCGTTTGATGTCCATCCAATAGAATGATCTCTGTAACAAGATGGACGTAATAATAACAGCCCTGGCGATGCCTAGGGGGCAGAAAGAATAGATACCGATGTTGTCACACACCTGACGATATCGCATACATATGTCACTTGTCCGAAGATATGATGTCTAGAACTAGGCCATCATCAGGCTGAGGCTGATTACTTACCTGTTATGAATAAGGCATAGATTACTGGTTGGATTTACCTTGCTGGTGAGGCCTTTTGAGACTAAAGAATTGGATCACAGTTATTGGTCAAAAGTACAGACATAAAAATATGTCAGTAATGAGACATAGATGAGAGGTCATTTTTGAAGCAGTTGGAAGATTGAGAAATAGAATGATGATGCTAAAAGCAGTGGTTCTTGATTCCTGTGGAAAAGTTTGACTTCAAAAGTGGCAGTTTGAAATTGAAAGGGTTGATAGAGTTGCAAAAGCTAATTGAAGCTGTTGATATTTTGTATTGGTTATGGGACCATGCTTTTGGCCATTGTAGATGGACTTATGCCTGCCTCTTCATGAAATTACTATTCAAGCATTTTTAAAATCCAGTTTTGTCATTTGGGTCCACAGTATAAGACATTTTTGATAATAAAACATCTCAAATTCACTAAACGTAAGTAATTGCTTTCAGTTGACCATAAAGATACAACTTTGTAGCATACCAGTTTATAAAGGCAATTACGCTCTAACACACTTTGGCCCTAAAAATGTTGACCATCAGCTGGAAATTTTAAACTTAAAACTTTGTAACAATTGTACTAAAAAGGAAAATAGGTTAAGATTACCCCAGTCTCCCCTATCCAGTATGATTACCCCAGTCTCCCCTATCCAGTATCCAGTAATTTGTTCAAAGAAGACGCATCTTTGTTATTTTTAAGTTAACTATTAACTACCACTGATAGATGCTTTTACTTGAGATCTCATTACACTGATGTTCAGAGTCCATTTTTATTTGCTTTACAAATGTCACCAAGAAATTGTTACAATTATTACAAAAGAACATTAATTGACTGGGTTTGTTAATGAAGACATTTATTGGAATTAGAATTTTGACTGATGTATGTGTGTTGTTATATTGGACTTGACATTGACAGCTCCTAGAATCCGATATTTTAATATTTGTCAGACATGTCTGTGTTATTAGAATATTATCTTGTCTAATGTCCAATTTTCCCAGGCTTGGTTCAACCGAGGGCAAGGACATAGACCTTTTCAAGCTGAACTGCTGTAAAATCATTTGTATATTATGTAACACTTAAAAAGTGTAATATTATGTGACACTTAAAAAGTACTTTAATATTCCCAATATTTCCAATGACTTTTTGCAGAATAGTTCAAAAAGCCATCTTAGCAAAAACAAAACAAATTAGGAGACAAACAAAATTCAAAACAGAACCCCTCCCCCAAAGAAAAAAAAATAAAGTAAAATAAAATAAAATAGAATGGAATTGAATAAAATAAAAATAAAACAAAAAACACCCCATTTGCAGCAATGGTTGAATATTAATCTTTGCCAAAAAAAGTAGACAAAATATAAACCAACAAGTAAAGAGACAAATAAAAACAAAACAAAAAACAAACACGCACACCAAAAGCATTTTGGGATCCTTGCCTGAAATAAGTAGTAGATGGTTTACATTATTGTCAACAAAAAAGGGTAAATACAAATTTATCTAAAGGTCTGTTTTATTTCAGATATCAAATCTAACAAACTTAATTCTCAATAACTCTATTGTATTTGTTGTTCTTCCAGGAACCTTGGCGAGTCTTAAAAGCATGGGACTGCCCCATTTCAATGGGTTTGATAGCCGGGTCCTCGGTGCTTCTCCATACCTCCTTACAACACATCCATCTCTCCTGGCAACCTCGCAAGCCATAGCAACCAGCCAAGCCAATGCTATAGCAGCAGCGGCAGCTGCCTCCGAAAACTACCACAGAGATCGAGCCAGCCCCGGATCACCCAATGGAAAAGCATCATCTCTTAGCGGAGATCCAACAGGTTC
>JXSR01S011184.1:0-15924 GCA_000969725.1 Ophiothrix spiculata
AGCGCAGCTTTTGACATTTCATTAGAATTGTCCCAAGTAGTATGCTATACATTATTTTCCGTAAAACGCATTTAGGACTCTCTGAGAGGCGCGGACGCAACATATGCTAAATCAAAGATGGCGGCGCGCATGCACTGTGTCACTTTATAAATGTGTCAGTCATTTCCCAATCTTATATATTCCCTGGTATTACGAAATAAAATACTATTTATGTCGACCAACATATTCCACATTTATGTTGTTGCCTATGGGCGAAGCCATATTTGTTGAAAAATTGAACAAATTTACGAGAATGTGAGGAATTATTCAGCTCTGTCGAGTAAATAAGAGCAGAATGACCGATCAACCAGGTCCATGTGTTCAAAGTTTTATTGATGTCTTCCGATATAAATAAGACCATTGGAAATTTTAACTACCCATGCCTGTCGACAGACACATTAAGTTTCTGACACGTGACCTTGAAGCTGGTAAACCGGCTCGTCGGGTATACGGTAGGCATAGCGTGACCAAGGAAAAGGTGAGTTAGGGTTGTTTTTGAGGACCGAAGGGTGTATCCGGTGACACCGTTTAGGGTATCAAAACAGCAATTTTTGGTCAATTTTCAAGAAATAGGATACTTTTTCAAACCCTAGTATCGATGAAATCCTGATTTTGGGTGTGAATAGGTGAAAAAGGGTATATATTTTGGCTTCAGAACCCTTCACCCTTTAGGGGGTGTTTTGAACAACTGTGGTCACGCTATGCCTGCAACATCATTGACATTGAGTGCCGCCACCAGCCCCCCCCCCCCCCCCCCCCCCCCCCCCCCCCCCCCCCCCCACCCCAACCGGGGCTCCCTAACTATTTCTACCAACTGTGGAACTGTCACTCAATGACCTCTTGTTTTTTAAATCCTTGAACATGACACACCGCTGTCATTCAAAGAACAATCGTTTTCTTAATTTGATGTGATTTTTGGGAAATTGGCCCATTTGCCCCTGTTGTAGAAATTGGATTTACCTCCATTCCGGTTAAACTTTCTTAACCAATTAAAATTGGGCGTAATAGAAAGCCCGTGATCAAGTGATTTGTGACAGCTCGTCATAAACAACATTGGAACTGGCGTATCCAACAACACGACTCTTGTATGTTTTTGCTCCATTTTGACATCAAATTTGTTGTTTCAATTGAATCTGGATATTTAGATATGGTAATTCCATACTTTCTGAGATATTCTGATTCTGCATGCTGTTGAGCCTTGTTCAGGAGAAGGCTGGGAGAAGCCTTGAAGTTGAGCGAGGAAGTTCCGTTTTACGGTTTAACAATCTTTCTATTCCCTGGTTTAACGTTTTGATTTCATCAGCCGATAATCAAAATGCACCTCTTTGGAATCAGATTTTTCATAGACCTGCAGAAGGTATTCATATCTGCATCATTCCTTTTGACCACACACGCAAGGTTTGATCTGCAGGACCAGCCGAAAGACGAGGTTTGTATTAAGCTTACAAAAATAGCAAATTTGCCCAGGCTTGTCTACAAACATTTTTCAATCGTGTTGGGTTGGGTGAAATTTTTTTTTTCCAGGAAGGAATTTTCACAAGGAACATGATGGTGATGTTGATTTTTGAGAAAATCACAAAAAACATTTTTTGGCCATTTATGATTTGGGCTTCCAACCAAGCTAAAAATAATTTTTTTTAAGAAAATGACTTCAGAATGGGAATTTTAATTTAAGACGCCCATACTATACTTTGATCAACTCTAAATAGACGGGAATTATGAGGCTTTTCTTCATCCGCAAGTAAACATAATCCCAGTTACACGCGCGTCGTAGATAATGATGCGCGAGTCACACGTTTCAATGCGCGCTGCGTCTCCAGCAGTTGTGCTGTGTCCAGCTACGCACACGCTTGTCTGTATCAATTCACGATGTGAAGATAAGAGGCCCCCCTATTTGGTGTTGATCATTTGAAGTATAGATGTTGCCTCATTTTTATTTTTGAGGATTTTGCATGAAAATCAAAAAATTGGCCATGACATCACCATCATGTTCCTTGTGAAAATTCCTTTCTGTAAATGTATACTTTTATTAAATTAACTTTAAGCTTTTAATTAAAAAGTTATGGTACAAAATAAACCTGCAAAAACGTAAAATTGAGTCCCGGGGGCCACTCGGATTCAAAACTGTAATCATCCGCGTGAACGAAAACACGGATTTAGGGTATTCTTTGCAAGCAAAACGTGGATCCGCACGGATCCTCGTTTAGGGTATCAAAACAGGCCATTTTCAGACTTTTTAATTTTAGGGTGCTTATTTCCATGACAATCCTCAATTTGGGTACAGTGGAAACCCGTTAGTACGAGATCGCCGGGGCCAACTCTGAAATCTCGTATTAAGCGGAGCTCGCATTAAAATATATATCTGACCATAACCATTATCATGATGATGAAATTAAATCTTCAGCGGCATATTGTATAAAGGCGATAATAGGATAACGCTACTTTTGACATTTCCTATATTTTTTTGTGCCAAAACTGATTGACTCTGGATACCATATTTATAATTTAATATAAGTTGAAGGAGACGGATTTTGTAATAAATTTTTTAGTAAAAATGGTTTAAATTGATCATAAATAGGGGCCTACCATTTTTTTTGTATGTCTGTGCAGTATGATTTGCTAAAAACAAGAGTTTTCTTAGACCTTGCAGCTTTCGAAAGATCGCTAACCAAAACAGTGAATCGGCTATACCATTGTATACCAGTGTAATCACGTACGACGCGGTGAAAAATTATACATCGACATATGATTTTTGTATCACCGTAACTCATACGAAGCAGCTACTACGCTGTCGTTTTATTGCACTGCTATAATAGATACATTTATAAAAGGGGCCTTATAACTTTTTTATTTTTTGATACAAGTAAATAATTACAACTCGCCACGTGGTTTTAGGATACCTAGCATGTACCGGGGCATAAGAGTCATGAATATTTGGAGCCTGGGAAAGAAATAATGTACCGAGAGACACGTTCAAAAATGACCTTGTATTATCCATTGCAAAATTAATGATGAATGAAGCTAGGGACTGTCTGTAAGTGCTCTTACTATGCGGAGCTCGTATTATTCACCTGGTATTAAACAGATAACTTTGTGTAGTAAACAATGGAGAAAAGCCGGGACCGAGAGTTACCGGTCGTAATATACGGGTTGTCGTTTTAAGCAATCTCGTACTAACGGGTTTCCACTGTATATATAAAATAGATGGCACTTATAGGAATTCCAAATTCTAGAATTTATCATTCCTCCGATTTTGTTATATAGTTCCAAATTTAGACCAGTGAATAACACACAGTCGGCTCTCCGATGTATCCATGAGTAAACTGACAACAAACGGCAACCTGTTGGCATCACACCCTGACCAACTTGACCCATGTAAACAGTTTCTGAACTTTGCCACCTCAACCACAAGGAAAACTTACATTGACAAGAGAGGCTTTTATGTTCAGTATCACAACATAAAAAAGAGAAACAATACTCTTAGGTATGAATTCACAAAATATAACAAGGATGCAGTTATGTTTATCTATCACTATCATTATGTTAGCCATCATTTATATTTGTGATATAAAATTTGTTATAATAACAGCACTTTTCCAGCTCACTGCCTTTCTCAAAATTTAAGGAATTTTTCAACTTACCTTGTATCATACTATTAAGCACAACTACTCATTTCATCTTGTTCAACAGTTATCATTGGGCAAATAACAAGGAAATACTAACTGAAGTCATTGCGGGGTCATTGTCCTTTTTTGGGTGTTATTTTGTCCGATTCCTTGCTAAGGGTTTATTTTATTTCATCATCCTTGCTAAGGGTATATTTTTAACGTCAACATCCTTGCTTACTGCTTAGGGTATATTTTTATGTCTAAAATCCTTGTTTAGGGTATATTTTGACAGCCTCGGTAATCCTAGCTTAGGGTGGTTTTGAAAAGTCAATTCATGCGCATGGTTACAACATGCACATATAAGTTCCCCCCCCCCCCTCCCCGGGAATTGAGTAACATGCTTTCCCCCCTTAAAAAACATACAATTTCATGGTGAAAATTGCACTAATTACGAATCCCAATAAGCACTTTCGAAACAGGCCAGGCTATAGCCCCAATTAAAGGGACTAGCCTAGATTCCACATAGAATTAAAAACTTATGGAAATGCTCTAAATAAAGCTTTAAAAGTATAGTAAAATCAAAACAAGTGCATAAAATTTGCACACAAATTGTTCAAATTAGGAGAGAATTAATTTACAATATATCATGATTTATGGAGGATGGTGTGACTATCCTATGTTTCCTAAATCCTAAATTTGTACCTCGGATGGATTTACCAGAACTAAAAGATCAAACAACGCTCTTGGTGATAAATTAATACATAATAAAAGAGAATAAAATAATTTGATTGGCCATCACAGGTGTAGAGACCAATTCTTTTTAAGTTTTTTAACTAGAAACACTGTTCTCACAACACTTTTTTGCGCCGGCGTAAAAAATTAAAGTAAGTAAACGAGTAAATGCAGTGAATTTCTGACAGATCTTATATGAACTTACCATCTGATTAAACATCTTATTGTATACCCAAGTTAGAAATTTGTAAAATATAGTTGATAAACTTATGCTATGGCACTGTAGATCAGACCAAACTGAGTATGGCTCTGTACTTGAGGTTATCATGAAGTAATTAAAGATAGATTCTATGCCCAGTTCATCAATTTGTATAATTTTGCAGTTTCAGTTTTCCCAAGACTGTCATAAGAATGAATTGGAGAATTATGTGAGTTACTACAGCAGAGCACCAGGTCCTCTCCAGAAACTAGCGGTGTCCAATCCAATGCAGGCATACACCTATGCCAAGGCAGCAGAGACAGCGGTGCAACAATATAACGACAAATCTCAGGTTTGAAATGGCATTTCTTGATCTGACTGTTATTGAAGCGTGTTTGTGTAGATTTGAAACAATGAATTTTAAACAAATGATGGGATGAACATGTTTGAGTGTAAAGGAATGATGAGTTGGTTCAGAAATATTGGCTGCTCTTTAGAGGAATGGACTTTACTACTCACAGTGTTCTGGTTACCGTAGCTATGAGGCGATGCAATTAAATAACTAATTTTGTTAAGAACAGTGGCGGCGGAAGGTAAAAATTTTAAGGGGGACGCCTTTTTTTGAGCAAAAAGGGTCGGAGGAAAATTATGATATTTTTGTAATGCACAAAAAATCTGTCAAATCGGCTTATTTCAGCTGAAAATTCACACGAAGCGCACAATTTTTATTTAATTTTTAACGTTTATATTATCAAAACAAAGGGAAATTTCAATTTCCTTTCCTTTTCTTTCTTTCTTCTTTATTTTTTGAGGGGGTCTGTTCCCCCTCGTGAAATTTAGGGGGGGACCCCCCCCCCCCCCGGGTCCGCCGCCTATGGTTAAGAACTTTCACAGGTCTTTCTTTGAAATGAAGACACGGCAATCTTGTTGCTATTGTTGTTGGATAGTGGTCCCTGACGTGAGCGTATATTTTCAAGGTTGTTTAGTTCGCGTGTACGCACAAGGCTCTGAGTATGTGTTCACAAATTAAATCCAACAACTATAATAGAATGAGTATAGTATATAGCATCATCATCCTCTTACTCAACATATTTACATTTTATAACACATTGTGCATAATAAATGAAAAAGTAGATGAAACCCACCTTTGTCAGTCCCAAAGCTTCAGATTGCTTTGATTTGATCCATTATTCTTTTATTTTGTCCTAGGCTGAATATCGTTTGCGAGGCATAGCATCCTACCAAGAAATCAGCAAATCAGTCGTATCCTTTACACTTAGGGTACAACCAAGCAGTGGGGGTGATGTCACACATGGAGATTTCTATGTCCATATACCTCCACACAATGAAATGCAGAGTGCTACATTATTATCATCTGGTAAGTGCCATATTGTATCATGGTTTTACCGGTATCACACCTTTACCCCTTTGAACCCGACGAGCCGGTATACCGGCTCACGTGTACATGTATCGTATACCTGAATTACCGGCTTCAAGGTCACATGTCAGAAACTTGATGTGTCTGTCATCAGGCATGGGCAGTTACAATTTCAATGGTCTTATTTATAACGGAAAACATCAATGAAGCTTTGAACCCATGGTTGATGGGTCATTTTGCTCTTATTTACTTGACAGAGGTGAAAAATTCCACATATTTTTGCAAATTTGATCACAATTTTCAACAAATGTGGCTTAGCCCATAGACTACAACGTAAATGTTGAATATGTTGGTCGTCAAAAATAGTATTCTTTTGTGAATTCTGTTTATTGGAATATTTCAGACTAC
The DNA here is from genome assembly GCA_000969725.1 of Ophiothrix spiculata. Lineage (NCBI taxonomy): Eukaryota > Metazoa > Echinodermata > Ophiuroidea > Amphilepidida > Ophiotrichidae > Ophiothrix > Ophiothrix spiculata. The sequence goes on from JXSR01S011184.1 coordinate 6,365, forward strand.
TGTAAAATGAAAATGTAAAGCAAGGGAAATCAAAATCTAAGGAAGTTTAGAGGTTATATTGTGTTTTTAAACTATCGGGTTGGCCCGGGTCAGCGGTACAGATACACGAGGAATGGTCAGGGTTCAAAGGGTTAATGTTTGATGTTTGATTCTTGAGATCATCACCAAGGATTATTATTATGACCACAATGTTGATGGAGATAGATAAATATAATTTATTAAAGGTAATTTCATACCAGGTACTGTAGCCACTTGACCAAATCAACTATTTGCCATCTGACAATACCGTACCATTCCTTCCAAAAGTTTGACAAGTTATCATACTCCATGACCCAAATATTGACAAAGTATTTTAACCATTTTTGCATGCTGGTATGAAATAGCTTAACAATAAAATGAATGTAAATTCCTATAGGCAAAAAAATAATTTATTGGACAGTTTAAACAGAAATTCGGAGTGCAGGGCCCCATTGTTTGTAAATGCAACCCGGACCATGGATTTTTGTTTAAATTGTCCAATAATTTATTGCTTGGCCTATAATGTACATTTTAAATACAGAAAATATGTGAATCAGTTTCACACAAATAAAAAATTCAAGATGTTCTTTTAAGTATTCAAACATGCTATAGAGTTGTTCATCATGAATCAACAACAATGCACCATGCGTTTGAGTATTTTTATCCCGCAAGGGTAGTTAAAGTCACCCGAGCGTGATAAAATATGCCGGCGCATACCTTTCAACAACAAAAATCTTCCTGAAAACATATGAATTAAATTCTAAATGTTCATAGGCCTACCGTCTTCATAAAAATATTTAGAAGAATCTGAAGCAAAGAGCGATGAGCAGTGTGCTGACTTATGTGTTCTGCGTACACGCACTTCTTTAAACGCTTTGCCGTGCGTGACACGCTAATTTGCATGTCAACTGTGGATTCATCACAAATCAACAATGGTAGGCTCTTGTATTAAAAAGGAGATACAGTGAGTTATTGAATAAACAATTCAGTACTGCTTTTCTTCAGGATTTAGCATTTTGGTGATTTTGAAATTATTACACAACAATAATAATCTGTGTAGTTTGTAATACAGTCTTAAAACCAGTTTGTTGCCACTTGGTCCAATAACACTTAGTCCAATGCCATTTGGTCCAAACCCATTTGGTCCAATGACCTATTAGTCCAATTGCCTGTTTGTCCAAAACCCAAAAGGTCCATTTTCACTTAGTCCAATTAGTTGTTAGTCCAATGGCCTGGTGGTCCAAAACCCATTTAGTCCATCACCACTTGGTCTAATAAATGTTGATTACCGTTTGGTCCATTGTCATCTAGTCCAATTACTACTTGGTCCAATAAAATTTTGATTATTGTTTGGTCCATTATCATTTAGTCCAATTACCACTTGGTCCAATAAAATTTTGATTACCGTTTAGTCCATTGGACTTAGTGGTTATGGACTTACTGGGTTTTTGACAAATAGGCAATTGGACTAACAGGTCATTGGACTAAATGGGTTTGGACTTTATGGGTTTTGACTAAGTGGTATTGGACTAAATGGATTTGGACCAAGTGGCAACACCCCTTAAAACCAGATGTTTGTTAACAACAATTGTAACTCAAGTCATATGTAGACATTAAAATTTAACCATTCAGTGTATTTTATCGCTTCTTTTTTCTTGTAGTTCTTCCATCTACTTCATCAAACTCAACCTGTGATCAAATTAGCAAGCAAGCAGGTTGTACAAAGGTGAGTTCAATTACCTCAGGGGCACCCAACTTTGGTTTTGGTAGGGTTGTGCGTCCCGATATCTGAAACCCTAGGCAGAAGATTGACTCTGAAACGGGGTCTAGAGAACTGAAGGGACCAAAAAATGACCCTTCAGAACTAGTTTTATTGGGCAAAATTTAGGCTCTGGAAGCAAAAAATTTCAAAATTTTGCTTGAAATGGGGGTCTTAGGAACTAAATTTCAAAAAATGAGGCTAGAGTACTGAAATTTTTTGAAAATAAGGCTTGCGAACTAAAGGTTGTGCATGAAATGGGGGTCTTGGGAACGGCAGACAAGGGGGGAAAGGGGGTCTTGAGGGCCGCACATACCCGTATCACCTTTCTAGGTCAGTGCCCTCCCCCCCCCCCCCCGGGGCAATTACCTAGCCATTTCTTCTAAAATGTGTAGGTTCCGATCACATTCTCACCCCCAGGGCTCAACCGGAAGTAGTATATTTTTTGATGCCAAATGAAAGCCCATATTTTTCTGATTATAAATTCAAAATTTCACCTCCAAATTCTTTATAGCTTTGGAGATAAAGCACAAGATGTAAAATTAATTGGTATAACTATTTTCCATTTCTTTTGTATTTACACAACAGTGTCATCCCCAGGGTTGCATACTTTCTTTTGCCTTTCAGGAGAAAACAAGACACAAGCTAAGGTTGAAACCTTGCACAATGCATTTCAAAGATCAAGGTCAATCAGTGAAAAGTAAATTACACACATCCTAATATAGGAACCTAAAACTTTTAAAGAGACAGAAAAACCTTTGGCAGATAGAAAAATCCAAAGAAATTTATCCTTGGTATTTACCTACTCTATCATTTGTAGACAATCAGAATTGAACATCCAAGTTAATAAGCTTTGATTATGTAAGTAAGGATGAAGTGGAAGAGGTTGTCAGAAAGTGTCCCAATAAGTCTTGTACACTAGACCCTTTACCTACATGGCTAGTGAAGCAACATCTTAATGTGTTGCCGCCTACATTGACTAGAATTGTAAATACATCGTTATCTGTTGGCATTTTTCCTGACTCTCTAAAGAAAGCTGTAATTACACCTGTTATTAAATCTACTCTTAGTAGGAATGAACTTAAGAGTTTTCGCCCAGTAGCCAACCTCCAATTAACATCAAAGGTTTTGGAAAAATGTGTTGCTGCACAAGTCATTAGACATGTTGAAGACAACAATTTAAGTGAACCCATGCAGTCGGCGTACAGGGCAGGTCACAGTACCGAGTCTTGTCCACAATAATTTGCAACATGCCATTAATGATCACAAGGTTGTGCCGCTGTTGATGCTGGAGCTCTCAGCCGCATTTGATACTGTGGACCATACTATTCTGTTGCGTAATCTGAATAATGATTTCAAAATAACTGGCTCTGTAAACAAATGGTTTTCGTCTTATCTTAGTGAAAGGTCAATGCAAGTGCTTGTAAATGGTGCATACTCAGATAACATCACTACCGAGTATGATGTCCCCCCAGGCTCGGTCCTTGGTCCATTGGCGTTTGTCTTTTACACAAACATGGTGGATGCTATTCTCCGTCATCATAATGTGCACTATCATATCTATGCTGATGACATTCAGCTCTATTTAGTTGTTGATCCCAATTTGCCTGGAGACATGGCTTGTGCAATTTTTAAACTCATCAAATGTGTTGAAGACATACAAAAATGGATGGACATTAATAAATTGAAATTAAATCAGGAAAAGAGTTTTTCATAGCCTCATCAACTCATCATCTAAGTAAAGTCAAGCACCTCACTATCAAAATTGGTGAATCTGAAATCCATCAAACTCAATCAATCCGAAATCTTGATGTCATATTTGACAATAACATGAACATGAGTGATCACATAACGCAACTCTCAAAATCAGTAAACTGGCAAATTCGAAACATTTACAAATTCCGTCATTTTATCGACTATGATACCTGTAACCAAACTGTGCGTGCTCTCATACTTTCCAGGCTTGACTACAGCAATATACTTCTCAACAACATCTCAAAGAAAGATCTTAGGAGACTGCAGGTACTTCAAAATAAATGTGCACGTCTTGTTTGTAAACAACCACGCTCTGCTCACATAACTCCGCTTCTTGATCAACTTCACTGGCTCCCAGTCTCACAAAGAATCACTTATAAGACAATGTCGTATGTTTTTAAATCACTTCATGGGCTCTGTCCCCAGTATATTGAAGCATGCTTAAATGTCAGATCACGACCGGACTCAATGCCTACTCGTTCATTATCTTCAATTATGCTTGAGGTTCCGCGTTCAAATAAGTGTGCTGGGGATAGAGCTTTCTCTGTTGCAGCACCTCAGTCATGGAACAAACTTCCATAAACCGTGAGAAATGCCAGTAGTCTAAGTAGCTTTAAGTCTCTGCGTAAAACCCACTTGTATCCACATTAATTGTTACTGTTGTAGTATGTTATCATGTATATTTTGTTTTTGTATATTGTGTATGACGCTTTGTAACTTTCTGAAAAGGCGCCTAACAAATGTTGTTAGTATAGTATAGTATAGTTAAATGCTTTTCTACTAAGGTCAAATTTGGTTTGTTGCCTAAATGATGAATACAATTACCATTTGAAAACCAGTGTTGAACATAATCAGTAATAATAATAATAATACACAGCATTTATAGAGCGCCTTATACAACTGTTTCAAAGCGCTGCTGCCTATTATTACGCTGCCGTCATGAAACCGTCACAATCATTTCGCATTCACCTAGGAGTCGCTGGCCAAGCGCGAACCCTATCTGCACTTAGATTGTAATGTTTCCCATAACAGCTTCCCAATAACAATCGGGTAGACAAAGCAATGAGGATTAAATGCCTTGCCCAAGGACATAACCCATTCGCCGTAGCGGGGCTCGAACTCACGACCTACTGATTCAGAGTCCTGCACTATTCCACTAGACCACACTAGCTCCAATACCTCCTTTTGCCTGTTTAGGGCAACTTGAAACTTGGTTCAGTGTTGAATTCTGGTGTTCAGTTGTACATATTTAATCAATGCCAACCACATTTAGCTCGTGCAATTCCAGGTGAGAGTTTCATTCATACTATTATTATTTTAATATATTTCTGCCACAAACATGAGAATTTAATTAAAGCCACTATGTATTCTTAGGTCTCACCAGCATAGAACAATGTGAAGCAGAACAACCCACAGTACTGCAGCATTGCATGACCCTGGAAAGCATTTCATTTCCTAGAAATACTTGAAGCTATAGTGTCTTGCAGCTTTCCACATTTCACTATTATAGTATTTCTAGTGTTTGTGAATTTCAAATTGGTGAGTCAATGAGGGACAATTTGGTTTATACGGGTATAGAGCTGGCAAAAAAAGAAATAAAATTATACCTTTCCTAAATTTGCCTTATCTGATATTCCTTTTTGATCAGATATTTGATGAAACCTAAAAGTACATAAAAAACTCTTATCTAGATCTGTTAGTGGAAAGTTATTGTTGAATCATTTCCAAACTTAGTTTAGTTCATCAAGGACCACTGGTCGAGCATTTGGGAACGTTACACCCGCGCTTTGGTCTTTTGATTAATTTTATATTTTACTTGACTAGAAATTACTTACATATGGACATTGATTAAAAATGATTAATTCCAGGTAATATGGTAATTTCTTTGAAAATATGAACTCAAGTAATCAGTGAATACTTTTGAAATCATTTGTTCCGCAGGGCTAAAAATTCGGCGAGAATCCGAGAATCCATTCTCACAGAGATTCCCCTAGCAGATTTTGCCAGAATCCAAATAGATTCTCGTAAATTGAGTAGAATTCACTGTGTATGAATACAAAAGAATCAAAAGATTCTTCCCTGGTAGATTTGCGAGAATCCAAAAAGACTCTCGCAGCATTGAACGAATTTCTACCCCTGGAAGTTCCCATTAAACTAAGTCCAGTTTATTGAATTGTATTTCTGAACAGGCCCATGTGGATCTACACCTGTTTTGTAGTGCCAAGTGCTGGGATGGATGGTCACATATATTTTGTTTCTAAACCTGTGCTAGGTTTTATATTTCACTGAGGTGATCATGTTTTCTTTTTTCATTTGTTCAAAGTGCAATGAGCTTGGACGATGTGTGAAGGGTCATGTACCATTAGACCCATGGTTAGCATTTGCTATCAAAACCCAAAGAGAAATACAGGTAAGTCTATCTGCAATGGCTGCCATGTGTTGTATTCATAATATATTATCACCCCATGGAGGCCAAATTAAGGGTAACTGAGTTTGGTTAATGAAAACTATCAAAGCTGTTTCAGAATTAAAATAATAAGGAATAAATAATGTGGAAAATGTAATGAATCAAAAATCAGTTTAACCGCAGAATAATATTTTATAGAGTTCACCATTTGATTCAAAAAGGTATCTATTCACACTGTGGAGTTATATGGAAGGCGGTAATATGGGTCAGCCATAATAGCCCCATCTGTGGTTATGATTTTGTGCTGGACATCACTGCACTATGTATGAAAAACTAGGCAATTCAAAACTTCTATTTGACTCAAAATGGTATCTATTCACACTGTGCAGTTATATGGAAGAACATCACTATGTATGAAAAACTGGGCAATTCAAAACTTCTATAGCCATTATAAATGAAAATACCAAAGAAAACGGGGGCAATGGTTTGGGGAACCTTCTGCAACATTCTCTTGAAGCATGTCTGATTTTATTATTCACAGTTGGTCCATGGCATTTTACATTATTCATGCTTTTCTGTTGAGAGAAAACTATCCCAGGGGACAGTGGACCTTCCCCTTTATGAACCATCCCCCCCAAAAAAAACCACACCCAAAACAAGCCCTCAAAATAATTTTGGTGGTAAAAAATACAAACAATGGCAATCCCCTAAATCCTTTGAAAATATTGTGTTTAGTTCAAACACTAGCAAAATCTCATTGTGAGGCATTACAAAAGCATCATGAACCAGAACCAAGTTTTATTTTGCTTTCATCAATAGACACAATTGAAGAAATCATATCAAAAATAATTGAAACATTTTTGTGTGACATTTTCATATTTTCTGTTATTTTTATCATCATGTTTTTGTCATTTCTCTCTTTCAGGTGAACCAAAGCTTTACCCAGGTCCAATTCTTTGCTGTAAGTATTCATATACCGCAGGCATGAGATTTTTCAGCTTTTTCTCTGATTTCAGAGTTTTTGATATGTTACAAATTTGCTAATTTCAGAGTTTTTGATGCTAGAAATTCCTAAATTTTCTTTATTTTCAGCCTGTTTTGAGTTGTTTTTAGCAATATTACATGAAATTCCAGATTTTTCAGCTTTTTTCACTAAAGTGCACTTTCATGCCTGATACCATGACATTAAATGTGTGCACATAAAACTGACTGCATATGTGGCTTTGACAAACCATTTGTTTGGTTTGTCATTTTAATTTAATGATTTTATATTGTTTTTAGATTTTACTGTCTTAAATTAGTTTCAGTTTCTTTGTCAGACAATAGATTGTCTTAATTTAATGATTTCATAGTTGCTATGAGTGTAGATTTACATAGTCTAATTAGTTTCAGATACAATTTCACACTTTGAGTTTAATTCAATGTCAAGTATATATCTAAAAATCCACATCTGTTTTTGAAATCAAAAGATACAATGATCTTTTAGCAACTTATGATGGCAAAGAAGTCATGCCATTATTAAAGGGACTGGCCTAGATTCTTCCCAATAATTTTTACCTACATAATTTTTACATGAATTGGTAGAACATGTTTATAGTAATATAACCTACAAGTAGTTTTCCATGATTTTGAGGAATATTGCAGAAAATTGCAATTCTTTACCTGCTTTAACTGTTTTTGCCTGCGAAAAAAAAATGTGAAAACAGTGTTTTTAGTTTCAAAATTTAAAAAGATTTTGTTTCTACACATGTGATGGGTAAACAAATTATTTTTGATGAAATTGTTTCTATTTTAATATGTATTAAATTATCTCTAAGAGCTTTGTTTGATTTTTATCTGGTAAATCCAGATCTGAGGTACAAATTTAGGATTCAGAAAACACTAGATAGTCACTCCTCCATCGAAGAATGATATATTGCAAATTAGATCTCTCAATTTGAGCCATTTCTGTGGATATTACTACACTTTTAAGGTTTATTTGGAGCATTTCCTTAAGGTTTTAATTCTAAGTGGAATCTAGGCTAGTCCCTTTAATTTACTTTCTCTTGTTGTTGTTGCTAGAATCCTAAATATTGGTAATGAATGAGACAACAAAAATGGAGGTAATCATAACACTACTCTGTAATGTTATGAAGAGTCAAAATGTGCTTGTTAGTTAACAAACTATTTCAATCTGCCATTAAAGATGCATATAAACGTCAATGAAATTGGCCCAGGATTAATATATCAATGAAACTTCCTATTCTCAATATGCTTGTGTAACTTACCCTGATTTTATGTATTTACAAAAATACATTTTGAACATATAAATGTAATTCAAATGTTGAAACTGAAAGAAGTGAACATAAAAAATTACATTAATCACTGTTACTGTGAGTCAACAGTTTATAAGTTCATCAGAAATTCAAGCATGTTTTCAAGCATGTGATGCACTGTACTTGTTTCCAACTTCCTCAAAGCATTTAGTTTGGAATTAGGAGTTTGGATAGAGTAATGCGTTTAGGGGGACTTTTCCTGGCATTTGAGAATTTTTATTCTGTACTTATTTTTTTAACACATTAAATTAGCCAAGCACAGTTTTAGAAAGGGACTTTCACAAGAAACACATTGGCGATGTTGATTTTTGACCAGAAATCACTTATTTTGAGAAAATCAAACTAACATATTTTTTTTCTTTACTCAGGCAACAAAAGCTAATAGCTAAAGTAAATTGAAATTCCTTTTAACCTTTTTTTGGACTAGAAACAACTAGTCTAATAATGATTTTTTGTCATTTCTAGAGTTTTGCTTTTTAATGTAATCTTAAAAGGAAAAAGATTCCAATGTCACCTTGGATAACAAAGGGCTTATTGAAAAGTATTAATAAGAAAAACAAATTGTACAAATCTTATATTCAAAAACCTACCCAAGGCAATCTTCAAAAATTCAAAACCTACAAAAAAATATTGAACATGCACATTCGAAAATCAAAAAGAATGTATTAATTCAAAAAATTTGAAAAATCAAAAAATAATATGAAGCAGACTTGGAAAGAAATAAATGCTGTTATCGGTAAAACTAAAAGGCAGTCATGTCAATCTAAGTTCCAGGGTGACAATGGTTTTATTACTGAACCACAGGAAATCTCTAATAAATTTAATGACTTCTTTGTGAATATTGGGCCAAAACTTGCATCAGAAATACAAAATGATGGTAAAGAATATTATGACTATCTGAATAATATGACATCCAATAACGTGTATCTAGCACCTATTGTTGAAACAGATATTATTAAGATTATTGATAAATTTGACCCTAGCAAAAGTGCTGGTTATGACAATATTGGAAACTGTATAGTTAAAAAAATATGTAATGAAATTGTAAAACCCCTCACAAAAATATATAATTTATCAATATCATCCAGAGTAGTCCCAGATAAGCTAAAGATAGCAAAGGTTATACCAATTTATAAAAAAATCAAATGCCGATGTATTTTCAAACTACCGTCCTGTCTCGCTTCTACCATGCTTTTCAAAAATCCTTGAAAGATTTATATTTAACCGATGTATTAATTATATAGATGACAATAATATCCTCAATAACAAACAGTTTGGCTTTCGGCCCAAGCACTCAACATATATG
>JXSR01S011184.1:19111-39236 GCA_000969725.1 Ophiothrix spiculata
TGGTGGTGCTTTGATAAGGTAGGCTAGAATTCAGCTTTACTGATATGCTCAATATGGGATATCACTCGCTGGAAATAAGGTAGGCTAGAATTTCATTTATATTTTACACCCAAAATGCACAGTTTAATATGCTTGATAAAGTTTTCTCTCTTCTTTTAAAAATCTTTGTAAAAGATTTTTCTAATTGTGATGTTGAACCAGAAATGCAAGATAATAGTTGTATTTAATAATGGATATTCATACGTAGCGGTTATAACTAGAATGTTCATATTTTTAAACTTGTACGCTACTCGTTTTGGTACTCACCGGCATTGTTAGCGAATGATGTTGCTTTGACTCAATGTCTAGTTGTTCACAACCTCATGAGACGTCATAGGTGTAGATGACGTCAAAGAAGAAAAACAGTCCGGTGTAGTGTACAGCATTAAATGCAAAGACTGTGACTCTCTTTATATTGGTGAATCAAGTCGTAGGCCTAAACTTGAAAAGAGGCTAGCTGAACATAAATCCAAAGCTGCTGGCTCAAAATCAGCCATTAAAGAGCACGTAGACCGAAGCAAAGGTCATTCCATCGATTGGGAGAACGTTTAAGTTCTGGAGAGAGAACCTAGAGATTATCATGGAGGCCATCCATATTAAGAAGTTAAATCTTAGACTGAATAGAGACTAAGGACTTGAATTGGATCCAGTCTGGGACAACTTACTTGCCACCAAGGAGACCAGGGGGCTAAGGAGAAACACTTCTTTGACGTCAGCTGTATCTATGATGTCACTTGAGGTTGTCAACAAATAGAGACTAAGGACTTGAATTGGATCCAGTCTGGGACAACTTACTTGCCACCAAGGAGACCAGGGGGCTAAGGAGAAACACTTCTTTGACGTCAGCTGTATCTATGATGTCACTTGAGGTTGTCAACAAATAGACATCATCCACTGACGCCGCCGATGGATCCGGCGAAAGTGCTCCATTGAGTACCGAAACGAGTAGTGTAGAAGTTTAAAAATATGAACATTGTAATATTTATACATTATGAGAATTGTATGTTATCCTTGCTACAATGCTACAGATGTAGACTGATCAAGGTTCAATGCCGTAGAGGTTGCAACATGACCTGAAATAATGCTCAGAGTGGAATCAATCAATCAATCAATCAATGATACAAGTACTTGCATAACATGCATACCCCATGAAGGAGTCTATTCATACAGGGGACCCACGGCTTTACTTGACTGTCCGACCACGGAACAAGTAGAGTAAAGTTTCTTGCCCGGGGCTCGAACTCACAATCTCTGTATTACGAGACCCGTGCTCTAACCGCTCGGTCAGGCCATAGTGGTATCAGCCACCACCTGCACCGTGTGTTTTAAGATCAAATGGAATTAAAAATTATGGAGACATGGCATACTATAAATCCCCTGAATTTATTTATTTGTTAAACTATGATATTTTCTTGACCTTGCTTCTGATAGATGCGCATGAGTCATGCATCGGAACAAGCACTCGGCTGTGCTCCTGTAGACAGGCACTTTGAAGATGGTATCAAGGAAATAGGTGATTGGGTACATCGACCAGAGAACCAAGGCAAGGTCATCAGGTTATACTTTGAAGTAAGTACAAGTTGGGAATATCTATTGTAATTCAATTTCCTGTGCGATATGTTTCATCTTTAGCATGTTACTACAGCACACAGCAACACATAACAGCATCACATGACCCTGAGGTTGAGAGAGCAATCACGTGAACTCTCCAGACAGCTCCAGGCTTGCTATAGACCTTTTCAAAACACGACTATCCGAGAATTTCCGAAGCTGATTTTACACTTTCCGGCAATTGCCGAAAGAAAAAGTGACTCTTCAACACAATTACCAGAATGTTAAGTTCGCGTTCTCGTTAATTGGTTGCGTACGAATTCGAACTTGGAATTAGCGTCGGCACTACAGAGTCACTTTCAGTTTGATCGCCCTGCAACTTCAAATCTTATAGTAGAGAGCCGTTTCCTATACACGCCACTGTTCTCGTTCAACTACACTAATGCTACAAAAAATTAGCAATTAAAACTACATGGAAAAATCATTTTAATAATTATCATAACGTATTCAGTCAATTAGAAGTGTGTCCAATTAATCTAGTACCATAAAACAAAACCACTCAACATGTTATTTTATAATTATACTGAATTGGGTGACAAAAACGTCAATACGTCAATACCTAATTCGAAAACAATGGACATTTGCACACATTGAAAAGATTTCTCGCTGCCTTGTTGCCATAATTAATCGCAAATCGCCTATAGGTTATTCACCCGTAGATGGTATCAAGTTGAGACTGACGCGGGTATAGATTTGAAGAAGCACTGAGATAAATGTGAAAGACTGTGTACACGTCAGGGATAAAACAAGTTACCATTCTCTATAATATATTTGCGTGTAGCAACCTTCTTAGGAAGACATACACACCCCAGCTCCCCAACCTCCTACACAAACCCACAAAAAATTACTGTGTTTTTCAGCAATAGTCTCCAGGCTTCTTCTTCTTCTTTTTTTAAACAATTATGATGCAACCAGCACTTGAAATTATTGTTTTGATGTTTTATGCTATATTAGAGTAGGCTTTTTTAATCAGTTTTTGCATAACGGTATGGAATCAACTTTATATACTTGGAATCATTGAGGGATATTTTGCGTGGAAATTTAGGTTCCATATTCCCTAAGCATTATATTAGCAAATAGTGAATCTCTATATTTCCGAAGAACTCTACACTATTTCGTAAGCATATGTTGAGGCATGAGAGAAAATATTCCAGAGAGTTGAATGCAAATATAATGTTAGCAAAAAGTAGGCATTAAATTGTATGAGTTGAGTTTAAAAATATAACGCTTTATTAATCAAACTTACCATGGGGGAAATGTACACAATGGTACACGAAAGTGCAAATCCAGATAAATGCCCATCTCTGTAGGCCACGTTGCAGAATAGATATTCCAATAGCAAATGTTGAACATGTTGAAGGTGTAACACTCACCGGAAGCCCATCTATTTGAGCACCTCTCTAACAGAATTTTTTTGCGCAATAATAACTAAAAGACCCCTAATTATATTTATTGTCCACACCAAATGACCCCTTTTTCTGAGAGGTCTTCACAGAAAGACCCCTCTCTTGATTTACACTCTAAAATAAAAAAAATAGAAAAGAGTGAAATCTCACTCTTTTAGAGTTAATTAAACATTAGTCAATGGCGCCAAAATAGATTGGTGTGAGTGATCAATCTTCAAACGAGTGGCAATTCTAACTCTAAAAAGAATGAAGTTTAACTCTTTTAGAGTTTAGTTTTACTCTTTGCGAATAAACCCCGATCGATTTCACTCTTCACTCTTTTCAAGTGAAACAAAATTCACTCCAAGAAATGGTGATCGTTCACTCTTTTCATTTTAGAGTGTAGCCTGTCATCGAAAAAACTGTTCTGAGGTTAATGCCGCACATCGCATCACTTTCAAATGTGAGTGTTCCTCCACTATACTAATTCATTCACTATCTACTGCTGATAGCACGTTACTTCATCCACTATATAATACTGCTGATATAGTATAGGCTATAAAGTAGCTCAGGGTGGGCGAGCCGCGTGCACCGGCACCCACAAATTATGTCTTCTATAACCAGTGGCGTAGCTAGGGGGGCATGGGGGGAAATTTGCCCCAGTTGCCACCTCTAGGAGGCGCCAAATTGTCACTGCATAAATAACATTTCTGAAATTGGTTAATTTTTGCCTATTTTTTGCACGCTTCGAGCGCCCCTTATAATTCAAGTATTTTTTAGCTTAAATAAGCAAATATTATTGAATTGAATAAAATTGGAAATAAGTCTGCATTTGTAGCCAGTCTCAGAGGACGTAGCAAACATAGTGAGGTCGTACGTCACGGACGTTGTTCGTAGGATATGCGCACGATGTACGTGCGTTTTCTGCAAGTTACACTTGACTGTGGTCGGTGAGTGCACCGATTTTTTTTTTGTGCTCGTGACATTATATTTTTTTTCTTGGGCCATACTTGTTGGAAACATATGTTTGCTCCTCTCCCACCCGGTTGTTTCCTTACTTCTGTCTCCGCCACTGTTTCTAGCACTTTGGGAGCTTCGACATATTCATCACATTTTCGTTTTTTCCGCAAATGCTCGGCTTTATCTCGAATGGGCACCATAATCTCTTGCTTTTACGGGGACCTACAAGAGCTCTCATGGAAAGTTATGTTGCTTATGATATGGTAACATAAGTCGCAGGGAGCAACAACGCCGCAAAGCCTGTATGACATCGGCACACCTATCAGTAAATGCTTGCGATGCCGGTCGGACGCCGGTCACGGTTATGGGACTGTAACTGAAGACATCTTATACAAGCTTCAAGGTTTTCACTCGGAATCAAATTCTTGCGGCATGTTTCCGGCGTCTCTACGGCTCACAGACACCGACCAGTGACCGCTCGGACACGGGTCCGGACACAGGTCGGTCACCAGCCGGCGTCCGCTGAATTGACGCCGGGAACACATCGTAACTTCATCGCATGGTTATGAGGGTATCACACTGACAATGACATATGGCATTAGGAAAAAAAGTCTAGCCTATAAAAAAGTACGGTCCACATGTTTATGTTTTTATCAATAGGCATATTGTCCATATTGTCTAATATAAAATTTGTCTAATTTTGAAATCACCTTATGTTTTCATTTACGTTGAAGGTCTACAGTAAGTTGTAAAAAATGCATTGAACATAATTTACAGTATTATTTATTGTGTCCTGAGGTTATCTTTTAACTTTTGAGGATGAAAATCATGGGCTCAGCATTGTTTTCGGAAAAGGACACCAAAATACAGTGGAAATTTCTACTTTTGTTTGGATTCAGTAATTAGGATAAGATGGAAATAAATGAACGTGCTCCGAAAATAACGGGTCATTTACATTATATTTCCGGACTAAAATGAATCCGATTCTGAATTTTGAAAAATAAAGTTCTTAGGCCGTATATTGTATGCAGTGATTTTTTTTTTTTTTTTTTGAAGACGCTATCAACATGATCAAAAACGAGTTGATAATTCCAATGCCATTATTGAGATGTCAGGTTCTTACATTCTACCGTGCTTTAAATCTACCCAAGTCGGTCTTTTAGTATTATAGCTCCATGTTCATACCAAGCAGTCAAACAAACCTGAAGTGATTTACGATTCAATGTGTCTAGTGAAACAAACTCTCCGAAATGGCAACACCAACCAGAAACCTTTTCAAATGTCCATTGTTTTCGAATTAGGTGTTGACGTATTGACGTTTTTGTCACCAGATTCAGTATAATTATAAAATAACAGGTTGAGTGGTTTTGTTTTATGGTACTATATTAATTGGACACACTTCTAATTGAATGAAATTGAATAATTATTAAAATGATTTTTCCATGTAGTTTTAATTGCTAATTTTTTGTAGCATTAGTGTAGTTGAACGAGAACAGTGGCGTGTATAGGAAACGGCTCTCTACTATTATAAGCTTAATCAGCGCAGATCAGTCGATTTCAAATTGAAATTTCACTCTTTCTGTCGGTGAGCTTATGGTACCATCGGCCAAAAGTTGTTCAGAATGAGTGTATCTAATATTGTATGGGTCTGGTTCTATTTATTTTTCACTTGTATTGCACTGAAATGCGAGTGATTTTTCTGACTTTTTTTGTTGACAAAATCGTGCATACTAATGAGCTTGTACGTGATTGGTTGAAAAAATGGCCATGTGATCAATGTTCCGGAGATCTCCGAATGGATTTTGAAAAGGTCTATAGTGAGCAGTGGAATATTGTATGGAGGAATAATTTAGCGGGGTTAATTTTTCACGGTTTGGACTGAGCCATATTTTTTGGGTAATATTTTCATGGTTTCAAGCATCTGTCCATAGATGTCCATGTATAAATACTATTTTAGCAGGATTTTATTTTCACGGTTGAGAAGTCAACAGCGAAAGAACGAAAATAAAACCCCAGCGAAAATTTCCCTCTATACAATATTGTGAAAGAGGTCCAGGATTCATATTTAGTGTCATTTAAAACAATATTACACAAGATACACAATACTTACTCATAGCAATTTACAGAAAGAAACATTGTGGTAGAGCATTAAAAAATAAGCCAACAGGTCCGCCAGTTGTAGAATATTTTACATAACAAGTGATATTATCTGCAATAATGAATACAGAACATTTATTTATAAATTATTTTGCTTCTATCTTTTATCAGTATAATTTACTTGACATTAAAACCTGAAATATAATTTTTTTCTGTTTTTTTTTCCTAACATAATCGTCCAAAAAGCAAAAAATTGAAATGCGTCTTAAATCAAGAGTTGTTGAAAATCCAAAATGAATGAAGTTGGAAGATTATCCTTATTAATATTATTTTGTGTGAATGTTTTAGGATGGTGAAGACCACACCCAGGGAAAAGATCAATTGATAAACGGCCCAATCCAGCAGTATTTAGGACACAGAGTATTTACACCAGATGATAAGAGTAATATGTTTGGTGGAAAATGGCCAACTATCTCTCAGCTAAGAAAGGTAAAGGATCAATTAATAAACAGTCCAATCTAGCAGTACAAGGGGGTATCAAAATGTTTTCAACTTTACCCAAAAGAAATAGAGCCAGGAATGAAATTTAATTATGAGATACTTAAGGCATCTTTTAAGTGACTGACTACAGACCATTATTGTAGGGATCCTCTCTATTGAAAAAAAAATCTGTTTTTATATTTCAATGAAAATCAGCATTTTCAGGTCAGCCATGTTTTATTACGTCATTGTTTCGCCATTCATCCATAATTTTGGTAACAACAGAAAGAAGAAACCATAACTTTTACTATTGTATCAACAACTAAACTTTGTTCATGCCATTAAAATTTGCTTGGCCCTCTAACCCTCAAATGTAGGGACTTAATTATGCCGCATGTCTCAATTTCAAGAGACCATTTCTGCACCATAGTGTACATAAAGATGAGTAACTATTCTGACCAAATTTCATTGATAAAGCTCCATCCCTTCTGGGTAGTTTAAAACTTTTTGTTACCCCCTCGAATGTAGGAGAAAAATGTTTTATTCAGAATATAAGGGAGCGTGGCCGAGCGGTTAGAACGTTGGACTTGTAATCGCATGAACTACATCTGTCGTGGGGTCAAGCCCCGGTCCCGGCATGTCTCCTTAGTCCTGCGGAAGGCACGTAAAGCCGTTGGTCCCATCTGAAGTGTTCCTGACACACTGTCGGATGTAAAAGAACATCACGGGCTAAGCTACGGCTGTTCGAAATAAGAGTAGGGGAACCTTCCCCGTTGCCGTGACCGTATGTCAAAATACGTCATCAACTCTACGACCAGAGTACTGCTGTATATATAGTGTATAGTCACTTGTAGCAGTTAAATAAATTGAAGATTTGAATTGAAGATTGTGTTGAAATCCATCTCTTGACATTGATCAACAAGTAGTCTTTTTGTACGAATACATGCACCCATGCACTAGTGTCAGGAAAGACTAGTCATCAAGCAATGTCCATTGAGGGAAATTTACAGAGACTCTGACTGTACCAGAATATTCACACCAGAAATACAAAATCAGCTTGTATTGTGGGTATTTGCTCGTGATCAACTGGAGATAAACAAAGCGCGACTATAATGTGTTTTCAATGGATTGAACCTTGCCGTTTTCATAAAAAATGTTGCTAACATTAGTTTAGAATGTTTTCTCTTTTGTTTTGCAAGATATGTTTGTGAATAAATAATTATGCCCAGGTGTCAATGTTAGTTACAGTGCACAAAAAGTGCTGTTACATTTTTTCGTGGGTTCTCAAACTTAATTTGATGTAAATTCACTAATTCTTGGCCTATTGACTTGTTGAATGTCTCATTTGAAAGCTTACACTTTTTGCTATTTGTGGCAGTAATTTAGCCTTCATTGGTTACATAATTTATGAGAGACAATGGTTTGAACTTGGCAGTACAAGGGTGATGGTGCCTAAGGATGCAGTGCCTACGGATGCGGTAGATACCCAAATTGAGACAATATCCCCATTTTGGAAGGTTTGACACTGCTGGAACATTCACAAATGGATTCTGTGACCTCAAATACATACAGAGAGTCACCAACATGGCTAAAATTTGGTATATAATTACAGTAATTGACAAATTTATCATTTTTAGACCTTCCTCAGACCCCCTCCCCCCTCAATCAGTTTTTTGGACAGCACCTTCTCATTTTTTGTCCGATTTTGACAAATTTGGTGTCAAAATGTTCAGGGGATCAAGCTGCATCAAATAAGAAATTAGGACAGAATGATTTGAAACATCACCATTTTCTCCCCTTATTGCCCGCCTCTAATTAATTGAAGGTCATCAACACCAAGACCCTAAGGGGTCTGTTTCAAGTTTAATGCATCAATGTAACTATTAACGAGTTTAGAACATATCCTGATAAAACGAACTGTTTACTATTAATCATTCCAATTTATGACTTGCTTTAGTAAAAACAGGAAATTTTGAGAAAAACGCATTTGAAAATTACAGTTTGCATTGCCGTATATGGAGTAATTAACCATTAATTAGCTCATTATGCCAAAACAAAAGTGATATTTGGCTAAAAGGTTACTTGAATACGTGGATTTAGGGTTTGCAACAGGAAGTCAATCTGTACCGAAATTTTAGCCCAAACACAGTTTTGCCTGTAAAACTAATTAGCCGTGACATTAGCTCCTGCAATCCATACATGACAGCGGGTAATTTGAATTGTTGTTTGGAATGGATGGAGTGCGCATCCATTTCACGCCTATTTGGGTACATCGTTATGCTTTATCAGTGCATTGTGGGATTAAATTTCGGGCTCAATTGATTTCCGGTTTGGAAACCCAAAATCTGCGTATTGAAAGAGATCAATAATATTAACATCATATCAAACAATTGTTTTTTTTTACCATTTTGACCATGTAACACATTTTTGACCCATGCTACCATATCAAAATATTAGATATTCTTTAATTTTTTAATTATCGTTATTGACAACGATAAATACTGCCCTCTATAGTCGAATTTCTAAAATTAGTCTTTTTAGGAGATCTAATGCAAACTCCAAATTTCTTTTGATTTATCTGCAATCTATAATGTGAAAGAAATGTTTTACAAACAAATCTTTGGACCTTTGCATCAATAAACACATTTAAAGTATAGCCTCATACCCAAGATCAACAGACAAAATAAAATTCAAATTTTTGAATTTTCTGAAGGTTTAGATCAAATTTTTTTCCGATATCTGGTAATTGACTGCTATTTTCTAACATATGAAGTGTAAATTATCAACAAATAAAATTTCAAAATTTTGTCCTATGCCCCTTTAAAAGAGTGTTGCAGGTTGTTCATCCTCTAGATATTAATTAGGCAGGCTATCAAAGAAGTTCTAAAATCATTTAGCTAAATAGCTTATTTGCATCAACTACATGTTGAGTGTAAATGTTTTAGAATAATCAAGAAACATTGTTGTATCAAAGTAACCTTGTTTGTATTTATCCCACAGATAAACAAAACAGTGATCATCACTACCGGTGGCTCATACACACATGGAGGCATATACATACATAATGGCTATTGGCACGAGACCATTGAAAACAATGTAAGACTTGTAATTATATAAGACATTTATTATCGAAATCATAAGTTTTAGATAAAAAGGGTTTTGAAAAAGATGCTAATTGTAATGACTACAAATTCAAATTCATATTGTGTGGCAGGAATAGAATAGATTATTTCCTAGAGAATCTTGTCTTGTATGTTCTACAATTGCAACTGAAAGTTAGAAGTATTTCAAACATATTCATGATACTCTAACTTTCATAACTATCTCCTGAATTGGGCAAACTTTCAAAATCATTTCGCTTGATATAGTAATGTTTAGTTTTAAGATATCCAATGTATAAAGAAGTGCACAAGTACAAATAATTTCATTTTCAATATTCATTTCTTTTCACTGCAGTTTACTCCATACCCCGCCTGTGGTGGCAAGACCAGTACTAACATTCTTCGGTTCTATTGTGACAGTACAAACTATGGGTAAGATTATATTGTTGAAATAGAATGAAGTACATGAGCAGCAGGATCAGCAAAACAGGAAATATCTTGTTTTGATTAACCCTCGTCCACCTAACGAGGGGAGGGTGGTTACCACCCCCTAACGGATCGTCGCTGATTGCTCCAAAACACAAAACACAGTGACCCGGGCATTTAAGTAATTGTTTTTACACCCTTTGGGGGGTAAACACAACCATGTATCTTCTCTTAGTTATACCTAAAGTATGGAAAGCTTATAATGTGGGAATTGTAGTCGATCATGACTAATGTATCGTTATATGTGGGCTGCTCTGGCAAAATGAAAGGAAACTCGCAAATCTACATTTTGAATAAATGGCATCTAAAGTAAAAATAGGGTGA
Source organism: Ophiothrix spiculata (assembly GCA_000969725.1). Taxonomy (NCBI): domain Eukaryota; kingdom Metazoa; phylum Echinodermata; class Ophiuroidea; order Amphilepidida; family Ophiotrichidae; genus Ophiothrix; species Ophiothrix spiculata. Next base: position 29,595 of record JXSR01S011184.1, read on the forward strand.
AAAGGTTAAATATCTTTTTTTGACATGAAACGCCTTCATGCATAAGTGTTTAGATATACCTAAAGTTTTGAAGGTCATCTTTGCTGGGAAGTGCATTATTATTCACGGTTAATTGATTGCATGTTGCTATTATACACTATAGTAATCAATATCTTTGAAATCAATTTACAGCTAATTTTTATTGCGATAAGTTTAGTGGACTACATTGGACTTCGATCTCTAAATGAAGAATGGAGAGAGAAAGTGTGACATATTATATATCATTTGAAAGCTGAGATTATAGAGAATTAAAATTTATCATTAACTCAATTTTGAAATTTGCGACTTTCTTCTCATTTTGCCAGAGCACCCCACATATGCCAGAATCTACTACTGTTAGTGATTTTAGCTCTGCTGTCACTGTTGCTATCTGTCCATCCATGTTGAATTCCTTGCTTCCTTCTTAAAAGCAATGTCTTTGAAATTAAATCTGAATTTTTATTCTGTTTCTATTTGTCTGTTTGTATTCAGGTCATTCTGGAATGGCCCCAAGGAAACTGGTGTTATATTGGATTTCACTGAGTTTGTCAAGTGCAGGTGAGATTTCAACCACCAGGTTTGATAAAGAAATTACATTGTACGACTATCGGTCACTATTCAGTCGACTGTTTCCATTCATCTTATGACTACCAAAGTATCAACAGAAATGATCTTTTCTGTCATCCATGACAAGGGTTGCAACTAACAGAATATGTAATCTTGTTTGCAGACTCTTTATTTGTTTCCGCCAAGGTGTCCATGTTAACTGTATCTACGCTGGTGTCCAACGTCTTAAAGACTTTATTTGTTTGCACCAAGGCATCAATGTTAACTGTATCTACGCTGGTCTCTGATGTATCTACGCTGGTTTCCGACGTCTTTTCCAAAATAAGACGCCGGTAATGGCTAATCAATCTTGCCACTTGATTGGCCCGTGTCCTCAATCGTTCAGCGTGTCAATCAGATAACATGCGTGGCGCATCGGTGATTGCACGAATTTCTTGCAAAGCGTTGTTAAACGTGGTGCGTGATGCAGAAGTCGCGCATGTAAATATCGCCATTTAGTTAACCTCTGTACCAAAGCCTTCGACTCACAAATGATTGCAGTGTATATTGTTAGATAGGGCGAGTGAGCAACCAAGGTGTGTAATTCTACTGGTCAAAATTTTAACTAATTATGATCACCCGTTACCTGCGATGATGGGCAGTCTGAGCCATATAGTGAAGCGCCCACATTGAGGGTAACCAGCGTAAACTGTATCAAGATATCAGAATGAGAATGAGCAAAATGTTCTTCACCCATATTTGATTTTTGTTGTAAGAGTTTTTTGCTTAATTTGTTCCTGCAAGTGCTACCAGTGGAACAATAAAACAATGGCAAAATGTTGTACTTCAAACTGGGCACGCAATGATGAGTTACGAAGTGACCGGAATACAAGATCAGATACCAATTTATTATCTATGATGAGGTTAGAATGTACATTCAGAATTTCACAAGACAACTATTAACCTGCCAAAGTGAAAAAAAAAATGAATAAAATAAAAAATAAATAATATGTATTCAGCACTGGATTGTAAAAATGTCAGTGAACACGGCGGAGACAAATAATCAATTTTATTTGGTCCCAGTAAAATAAAGAAATAAGACATTACATATATAGATGTCATCAAAGTTTGGGTCAGGTGGAGGAAAAATCATTCTCATTGTCTACCAATTCCATGAGATTAATGCTAACATTATGCCAATTTCATTGAATTTGTTTTGTTTTCTTTGTAGAATTCAGTACCCAGCGGCAGACCAGGTCAGCCCTTCTCTACTGAAGACTTGGGCAGAGGGGCAACCTAATGGATCTCTCACGACCCAATCATGTGTGTTTCTTGAGTAAGTCAGGGCCATGAAACTTGTATTCCCAAGCCAACAGACGAAAGTAGTATATCTACGCTCGGGTCAAAAGGTTAACAGTGTATTATACGGCGCGTGACATTAATTTATGCCAGCCAATCAGGTTGGCGTAACCGATTTGCTACAATAATCAGCTGATTATTATAGCAAATTGGTCCTATATTCAGGCATGAGAATTTTCAGATAATTATCTGATTTCAGCTATTTTAGATATTTTTATCATCCAAATTCAGATATTTGGTGCTTGATTTAACCATTTTGGTGGTTTATTTACCAAATTCAGATATTTTCTTGAGAAATCATTCTCATGCCTGTATATTAATGAGCTGGGTTGCGACACTTTTTAATGGGGGGTTTCATCTCCCATTATATATAGACTCTCTGAGTAAGTCAGCTACATAATGGGATTTATATTAAACGGTTGCAGATCAATGTTAGATGTTTTATTTTCTGTAAGCCAAAATGAAGTCTTAGGGAGGAATAGACCATATGGCCAACCAGGAAAAGCCTACCCGTTTATTAATGAAATTTGTTTCATAAAAAGGAAACTACATGAAAATAAACAAGACAGGACATAAAGGAAATTCGCCAATTTTTTTTAAAAATCTATGTTTATTTTCAATAATTATTTTGAATAAATGATAGTTTTCAAAAACTTTTTACAGTTTTGAGTTCCTTTTATAGATTTAAGAAGTGAATGCTACAGAACTGGACCACAAAATGGTTTTAAACTCTCCAGTTTGTATACAGAAATTGAAAGCCTATTTAAAACAAAAACAATAAAACTAAGAAAATTCTGTAGTAAGAATTGGTGATAGTTCAGAGCTCTTATGGAAGTTTCAGATAATCTGGATCTGGATTAGATACTTCGCAACACCACCATTTTGGAATCAAATGCTAAGGTGGACCAACGGCTTAATGTGACTTCCGAACCATGGAGCAATATTAGAGTAAAGTTTCTTGCCAAAGGAAACAGACACGTAAACCGTCGGGCCCGTGGCTTGAACCCACAACCTCTGTATAATCGATATTGATCATGTTGATATCTTCTCAGTGATGTCTTAATCCAATTAGGGAAGTAATAATCCAATTAGTTGATTATTAAATTGCTTTTTGGCGTGTTAATTGTTTAAATTCCCTGAATAAACAAAATGTTGCCAAATAAAGCTGCCGCGGCCGGCAGATGGTGGCAAAAGTAGCCCAATTTTAGGTCACCCGCCCAAGACAATTTTTACCCGCAGCAAGCAAATTCAAAGTAGCCCAAGTGGGCGTGTAAACCGGGGCTTGGCAACATTGTTTGTAATGACAGCTGAGGATAAAAACATTGCCAATCAATTTATTCTGCTGCAAGTAGCAGTCCACAGGCATTCAAATTGTTACAATTTGTCCAAGAGACAATTTGCTCTGCACTGGGACCATAAATCCTACGACCAAGCTATCACCCCTTCGGATCACTTAGGTAAATAAGGTGAGGTATTCTAAATATGTTTACACAATGACTGAATTGGGATTAGCACTCACTACCCAATTTTTTTTTTTTGACTTGGCAGGTTCAAATTTCCAAATTCGAAGGTATACGTGACACTTTGTCCTTCAAAATCTACGCTAGCGTCTGAAATCACAGCATTGATGCAGTATTTGGTTCATGCTATGCATTATTCAAAAACTATACAACAAACTATTGTTGTAATATGGGTTTCTGTTCACAATTTAATAACTTGGTTTTAATTTGTTATGATAACAGTGGGAAGCTACACAGATGGAGGGTAGCCAGTACATGTCAAACTCAGCTTCATTCTGCCTGTGTCAATAGTACAGATAATGAGGACTGGACCATCAGTAACACACCCAGTGCTTATAACTCTAATACTTCTTGTCCAAAACACTTCACATTTGGTCTTCCAATCAATGGCTACCAGCAACAGAAGGTAAGTTATATTGCCACATTTGGACCTTTTCAAAAATGAAAGGCCATAATTTAAAGCTATGATTGTATAAAAATAGATAAATGGTCAATGTTAGTTAAATTACCAAACTTTTATATTGCAATGTTTTATTGTTCAGAAATACTTTTTGTATAAAGAGTTAACAGTATAATGCAGATGTTTACAAATTTGGTTAAAGAGGATTTTTTTAGATGCCAATTTGTTCATCATCAATTAACAAGAGATATGTGTCTATACTTTGATCAACACTAAATAGGCGGGAATTATGAGGCTTTTCTTCATCCGCAAGTAAACATAATCCCAGATACACGCGCGCCGTAGATTACGATGCGAGAGTCAGACGTGCAACACACGCTGCGTCTCCTGCAATTGTGCTGTGTCCAGATACACACGCGCTTATCTGTATCAATTCACGATGTGAAGAGGCCCGCCTATTTGGTGTTGATCAAATTATAGCAAGTATTTCATGTACAGAATATGTAGTGTTTAGTCTTTATTTGTGTGAATGACATTGCATGTTTAAAGCTAAATATTTTGAATTTCTCAATGGGCACTGATACATGTATTCTATGTTACATTAATGATTTTTACCCAATTTTATGTAATAGAATTTTAAACTTTAGCTATAGGGTTTCATATTATTCTTTTTGTTATAACATTCCATCAATCTAAATTTTAACCCACAGATCATTGAAGCATCAAAGAATGAATCGGTGTGGATCAACTTGACCCCCTACATCCCATTGCTGATAAACACTTAGCAGCTTTCATATGGTCTACCAGAGAGTAAAGTATAGTCAGATTTAATCAATAATGCAACTGATAAATTGAGGTTATAAACAGCACAGATCATCTTGTGAAATCAGGAAAGCTGTAAGTGCAGTGGCTGCCATTTGTCATCTTTAAGTATGCATCAAGCAGCCGATTAACACATATAAATATATTCAGATGAACTTATGGTCTATGTTTATCCATGTGATAGCAACAAAAATTAATGTAAAAAATATTCATATGCAGTAATTTGGTCTTCCGTCTTTCTACACTGATATATTTTATATTACCATCATAGATGCATGACTTTAATTCAACTTTTGTCTTCCAAATAGGTAATGTATGTACCTCGTATAAGAATTTTTTGATAATTATCCCTTGGTTTGAAAAAGGAAGGGGGTAATGTCATAGTAGTGGATGACAAGCATTAATTGTCCTACCTTCTCTGTTGATGTAGTTGTTGTGTAAAGGGACATTTGCCTGTTACTTCTGCTTACTGTGATAAATTGAACCTTGAGTCAGAGGTGCAACATAGCAACCCTCATTTGTAGAGGTCAAAGTTGTCATACCAAGGTCAAAGGTCATGCTCATAAAAGGTCAAGTTATAAGGTAGGCTGAAATTGTCCGTAAAAGGTCATCTAAGGCCAAGTTGTAAGTTAGGCTGAAAATGTCGAAGCAGGGGGATCTTGTGGTATGTTGTTTTTAATCTTTTCTTAAAGTTCTTTGAGGTTATTGATTATTGACACATTTCTTTAGATCATATGCCTTATTACCTTATGTCAGTTACACTATGTTGTTGGCAAGTAGTAAAAATGGCTAAATCAGCAAATTTGGCCAAGCATCAGTAGATGATACTCTTTAAATATTTCAGAGCTCGCTCACATTTTGCTGCACTTTCAGGAGTTAAAGAGCTGTGAGCTCTTTCACCAATTATTCTACTCACTAACAACTCGCATGATACTTGCATGAGTCCCAACCAGCTTGCCTGATACTTGCACGAGTCCTGACCAGCTTGCCTTGAGTTAGCTCAAAAAATGATCTTTTCCAAGATATCTAGCTGCAATCTTTCACTAAGATGTGACTGCATTTACCGTTGGTCGGCACAGTTGTGAGCAAGTTTTTTGAGTGAGCATCTACCGATGCACGTTTGAGTTTAATTTAGCCATATTTACTACTTGGCCGAATCTCTTGCCTAGTCTTTTCAAAATATGACTGAAGAAAAGGAGCTCTGTCACAACTTTGACTCACTCAAGATATTAATATTTAACTCTGTGACCTAACCAAAAATGGTTATCATGACGAAGAATTTTGAAGCAATAATTTGAAATGTAGCTACAAAAAGCAATTTTATGATTCAGTGTTTGAAAATTACAGGTATGATTGCCGTATGCAAAATATTGCCTCCCAAATACTCAAAATACCTTTTGCGAAACAAATGAGTATCACTCAGTATATTTCATCATTAAAATTACCAATAGTTTTGTTCTTCCGGTTGAATAGTTGAAACAACTCGTCAATCCTCAGCAGGTTCAAAACCTCACATAAGTTTATCTGAATGTTTATGACACCATCCCTTCTAATGCAACTTTGCATGGGAAATTTAGTACTGTATGATAGATCTGGGAAATATTTCATGTCGTGATCTAGTATTGCCCTATCAAACGACTGTATAATTTTCACTCATTATAATTTCGATGTCATTCTATCAAGTTTATCGTGGTTGTATACAGATGACACAAGAAAGAGCCCTTAATTGTTTGTACTAATCGTTGTAACTTAATTCAAATAGACAATTTTAAAATCATCTATTTGAAAAGACTATGAGTGATGTTTACAGATTATGTTCTCTTTCTTTAGAACAGAGGGCCGCTCTTTTTAAATATTTGAAAATTGCAATTATCTAACCAGTATTTTTTGGTCCAACAATAGAAGTATTTTTAAGACTTTGCTATTTGGTGCACATTGGTTGGGGATCAGGGGGTTGCCATTGACATTAGTACATTGTCTGTGATGATTATCTTTGAAAAACACCCTATATGTGGATTTGATTTTTACCAAAACTGATGAAAAAATGTCTAAAATTTATTTACTTTATGCTTAATTCCCATATTTCTTGCATTTGCTTCTCAGTGTGCGGGTTTGGATTTTAACTTAAGGGGGGGGGGGGGAGAACTACCTTTTGGCAATTTTAATTAGTATTATATCACATATCACATCTCCATTTGATAGTACATGAACTGCCAATGCAGAATGCAAAACTATCTCCACGGAAGTTTGCAAGTCATAAATCACAGAGTTTCACCTGGATTTGAACCCGGGACCTCCCGCTTCCCGATCCAATTATCACTATGTAAAGCCACTGAGGAGTTGCTGCCATGGCAGCACTTCATGGCAGCAATTTTGTGATCATAGCTAACTCCAGTCTATGACGTATTTGGACTTATGCAAATTTCTTAACTTTGTGGAATGGGATATTATGAGATTTAGTGGGGTTAGGGTTAATATTGCATACAACTTCAATCCATCACACTTTTTGACCATATAATAAATTGCACACAATCCAGTCTTGGGCCTTTTTCGCTTTCAAGCTTTTTAGATTCAAGAATTGTACACATTTCTCAATATAAGCCTGAGATTGTCTCCATTATGAATTAGTCATCGCCAATGCTGCAATGGGTGCTGAAATCTGGTTGAATGACCCCAAAACCGAGTAATATCCCAAATGTCTGTATCCTTAAATTCAATTGGATGCCTGCACTCCACCAATGTGTGTCAAATATTGAGAGTGTATAAAACTGATCAATGCATTGTAGATAAAGCTTAATATATATCTGTATAAAACTACCAGAAATGAACAAGAAAGTATATTTAAAGAAATCATTTTTATTTGATATTATTTGTTTATTGTATGCTCTGAAATATTTTCTCATTTGCTGATCACTAAGAGGCCTGTTAACATATTATGTAGCATAGAAACTTAATGTATGACACATTTTTTCAGTGTCTGTTTTGCTTCATGTGGTTGCCATATTGTGACAAATTCTGATTTATGATGAATGCAACTTACATTTTACCATCTGTTAAGCGAATCAGATCCGTTGGTTATGTAGTAAGACAATGTTTTGAGGAAAACATGTCATGCCACGCCACGCCACACATTGAGTTTCTTTGGTATATATATACATGGATAAATTATCTGTTGAAAATGAGATGTAACTGATCACTTGTTTATTATGCACATATAAAATGCAACTTGTACATAGTACATCCTTCCATAATTACACAATTTCTGTTTAATTTGAAGTACACATTACTTTTTTAATAATAGAACTAATGAAAATGTGTTTATGAAGTACACCTATATAAGTACTAATAAACCCAGATTGTTTTGGATCTCTGAATTATCAGAGGTGTGAGTCGGGTGATAAAAAAGCTTAAAATAGTAACAAAATATCCAGCTGAAATTGATTTTCTTGATGGCATAAAAAAGCTGAAATCACCCCTGATCAATACATCTATGGTCTTCTACTGACTTAAATTATAGTATTAACATAGTTTATTAAAAGTATAAGTTGAAACCCAATGAATGGCACATTTTTCATTAAGTTTTGCTTCATATTTATTTAGCTGACATATAACCATCTCTGCTGATTAACGATGAATGCAACTTAAAATGCATTTTTGTTTACTACAAACGTGTGGTAAATAAAGTATGCTCTCAAGTAATATTGTTTTAATTTAACAAAACCATTGCTTAAGTATCAATTCAACAAATGGATTGATAACATTTTTAGACAGTCTACATATCATTAAATATATTAATGAATTCAAAACCATGAAATTTTCTTAGCTGCATTGAGGCAAATTATTTTGTTAATAAAAAAAACCTGAGATAAGAGTAAAACCACATCCCCAACAAAATTCATTGTTGTATGATTTTTATTTATATAACAGCTAAATAAATCTGTGTCACTTGATTGGCGCATCTTGGGTCACGTGCCATTGGTCATTTGATAGTAAACGTCACCAACTGTGCCGTGTAAAAATGTTGATACATTACACAGTTACCCATTTTTGTTAAGATGCAACATCAGTCGCGGGAGTAATTTTAAATTGACTACGCTTGCAGTCTGCGGGCGCAGCAAAGATGTAACACATGAACAATCAAATTTCCTAAAAATGCCATTTAAACAAGAGCAGTTTCCTATTCTTTAGTACTTGGTTTAATTTCCTGAAAATACAAATATTTTGATTAAATTGTCACAATTTGTTTTGTTTACAAAGATTTATTTAGCTGTCATATAAAACAAATAATGAACGTTTTTTATTTGTGTCAATGGAACAAATATTTCATTCGTTGAAAGATCAAATGCCCCATTCAACTCGGCTTCGCCGTGTTTGATCTTTCACTTCATGAAATATTTGTACCATTGCACTCATAAACATTCATTATTTGTATACCATTTAGTGGATCAGTTCTGTTAGTGTTGCAATAAAGACCATGTTTAGGCCCAAAACATGTGCCATTCATTGAGTTTTTCTCTGGTATTCTTTAAAAGTATTAGAATTAAACCGTGTTGTAGGAGTTGAAATTATAAAAATTAATATCAGAATCTATTTTTGTATTAATGTCAAGTCTTTCTTATTCAGAATCTATATTTATGATAAAATGCTAAATATATTAACCTTTGTATATAAAAATTATATGAGACCAAAAATGACTTTAATAAATGCAATGCAGTGTTATTAAAATGGAAAGAATTTATGAGTGTTTATTTGAAAATGAATTGAGTAATTTAAAAAGAACTGTAAATCCCTTGACATACCAGATGTTATGTCTATACCATGTGATCAAACCAAAAATATACACTGACTTGAAATCTCTGCTTAACTATTACTATAATAGCTTTTTTCCTGAGGGTGCCCAAAGCAAAATAGTATAGCTTCAATCCAGAGATCTGAAAAAAGCATCTGTACACATTTGTTTTATAAATGCTTGTAATA